>JAMPIV010008964.1:0-102454 GCA_024509875.1 Oreohelix idahoensis | reverse complement strand
CGCATTATCGGTCACGATGTCGAGTAGGTCACGGTTTCTTGAAGACAGAAGACCATAATATCACTAAGATACTTAACATCTCTATCCCTAGGATTAAAAAGCAAGTGCGAAGTCTTTTAGGTCTCATACAATTTTATGGACGTTTCATTCCGAATCTGTCCTCTATCATGGCACCTCTCTCTACACTATTAAAGAAAGGGTCGCCTAACATGGTTCACTGGTCTCATGAATGCCAATCTTCACTAGAGAAGATCAAAACTATGTTTTCATCACCACCTATTTTAGTGTTACCTACAACAGATAAGACATTTGTTCTTCGTAGTGACGCTTCATCCACTGGGATTGGAGCGGCACTAATGCAAGAGTACTCTGGAACTCTGCATCCTGTAATGTACATATCCAGAAAACTTAATGCTGCAGAAAGGAATTACTCGGTTTTAGACCGTGAATTATTGGCAATGGTTTGGTCAATTCTCAAACTCCAAAGATTCCTTCTGGGCGCGCATTTCGTAGTGGAAACTGACCAAAAAGCTCTTACGGCTATCCAAAGTAAAAACTTGAAGAGCTCGAGATCAACTCGATACGCAATCGCTCTTCAACCTTTTCATTTTTCGGTACGAGCTATCCGTGGTTCAGAAAATGTGATGGCGGACATTCTGTCCAGATGCCCACATGATGCCACTTAACTGTTAAATATTGGATCTTTTTAATATGTATAACTTTACAACAGTTATTTTTTGTTTCTTTACTAAGATACACATTTGTAATTTAATAATAGAATGATGGTATCGCTACTTAGCGGTTTATTGATTGATGTTAATTCACCGCTGGTCTTTGATGATTGTTTCTTCATAAATCATAAATTTAAGATTGTAGTGTGAATTTTTGGTATGCATTGTATAATTACCAGAATTGTATTATACGTACATCACACCTTCCTGGAAACATTTATTCGTAGGGAAACAATTTCTCTCAGATTTTGAGATATATATTCTCACCAGTCATATTAGGAATTATAGTTATTCCTGATATTTTCATCTGCGCAGTATTCTTGCGTTGTGAGCCTATTCTACGGTGCTCCTAGATGTATTTAAAAAAAAAAAATTTTTTTTTTTTTTCCCGGGAGGTGTGGTAAGACTGTAAAGGGCAATTTTTACTATCTTGCAATATAATACATTTATATTCTTATTATGTTCGCAAATATTTTGTAAGCAAAGTATTTCCTTTTTAAGTGCTTAAGGAGAAGTCATTTTTGGGTTGCTTCCCTTGAAAATAGTTCTGTCATCTTCGATCGGACTCCGCAGACGACTCTAGGCCTACTGCGATTTATTCTGTGGCTGGGTAGGAATAGATTGTTCTTGCTTCAGTATATCTATGGCCTGAATTTATACGTAGTGTTTGTATGAGTAGGACGAGTCTGTCTTATATATGGATATCTTTGCATTTCTAAGTCGAACTAATTTGGTTGTCGCTAGAAAAGGTCAAAGGCTATGCAGCGGAAGTATCGCTAGCAAAAGGGTGTGATCCATGGCTGTCATCCTGTGAGGATGCCGAGTTTTGTTGTAGCAGGCTTTTTGCCGAAATAGTGATCTATATATGGATGGGGAAAAGTGATAATCATTTAGACATGTTGTATGTACTTTACCCCAGTGTTTATTCTCTTTTGCCAAGGAATGGCAAAGTTATATTTCGCATAAAAAGGTAAAACCACAATTTATTATGAACTTGGGCTTCGCATCGTTGTTGATAAGCAGATGCACAGTGGTACTTTTAAAAAGAATATCCATTCAAAGGAAGAAGACATTCCTATGTATCAGCACTGGATTGTATGATATTATTCAATTACCTCTATGAGAGAACCTATGAAGAAATGAGGACATTTAATGAATGACTAATTTTGGTCTATATTCTATAGTGAGTGAAGCTCACGAGAGAGAGAACAGCCATGTTGAAATTCATATACTTTGTATTTATCGAGTGAGAAAAAAAGGGATGCCTGTACTATCGCTCGATGAACCAAGAGATCACTGCTACATGTGAGAACCCATGTCTGGGATTCCTATATTATGAAATATATATATATTGAACTTTACGTGAAGGAATATTCGCTAGACGAGGTTAGGTCTAGGAGCCTTCCTATGTATTGGTTATGGTCTGACGTGCCCAGTCAGTAAAGCCAGATGATTTACATGATGGAACGCTGAATGCTTATTTACGAATGCTCCATTATGATATTTGCCAAGCATGAATGCTAACTTAAGATGATATTCCTGTGATCAACATTATGCTGTCTATGTCGACATTTGTTCCTGTAACCATACACGTACTGTCCAAGTGTGCGTCCCATTAAATGTTATAAAAAGACCACCGTAGTTCCAGTACTTCTTGAATTCGAACAGTGTGAGTATGAGTGATGTACTACCAACCTGTCAACTCTATCGAATCATTCTACCATTCGCGTACTGACATTCAGATACACACTCATTGTTTACACTCACATTCTTGTCGGAGCCTCATCACGTTCCAGGACAAGATGACCTGTATGACCAAAACTGTGCTGGGTTTGATGAGTTGACAATCGTTACACTTTACTACACCAGTCCCAACATCTACATTTATCCACTGGTGGACATTCACATCATTTAGCAAATAAAGCATGATTCAACAACTAGTAGCCAGTATGAGTTAACAACTACACACAAAGAAAGAGTTTAACATCTTGCTTTGTTCATTCTGTTGTTGATGTCTTTGCCTGCTCTGCCGTCTGGTGATACTATGTGTAATAAGAGGTTTTGATGTTACTAACTGTATAAGCTATCCTGGACAAATAGGTGTATCAGAGGATACCAGGATAGTGCCAGATAAGAGACTGGTCTTATAAGTAATACCCCCCTTCTCTGAAAAGAGCAAGGGTGTATAGACAATGAAGATGGGGTCAAGCAATGTAAGTTCTCAGAGTAGATGAAGAAGATCTCTGAGTCCCTAACCGCTACCTCTACTGATCCCAAATGATTTAGCTACGGGTCTAGGGGAATGTATTTACTTCATTCAATGTTTAATTTCAAACAGAACTTCAACTTAATACAAATTAATTAAGCAAGGCTGTATGAAAGTTTCTGTACAATTTAATTTTCCTGAACCGCAATCTTATGGGTCAGGAATTATCAAACTAAAGAAAAATTATTTACAAAATTGAAATAAATATTTTGGAAAATCTGTTCCATGTCTTTTAAAAAGGTCACTGAAATGACTGCACGTACTGTTCCTGATTTTTAATATTTATACTGCTACCAGTCTTACACTGCAAGGTCTACTACTTTCATCATCCCACAGTGGTTAAGTTTTATTGGGTGAATGAGGGTGGATAAATCACCATTGCCTTTCTAAAGGACTTATCTTAAGAATGTTGCTGCTTCAGTTCTGCGAATATTTTCAGGATCAACAACTCTGTGACTCCTGGCTGAGAAGATGGGGTCTATCTTCAATCTTTATCTGGAGCTCTCAACTCCCACACGTTCTTCTTCTCAAGTATCTGCAGCCACGAGGTAAATTCGTAATATAACCTGGAATAGAAAGACAATCCATTCCCTTGTAGCAAAATATGCGAGAATAAACGCTCAATTCAGTACGATTTAGGCATAAAACGATAATAAATACATTAGCCCGCAGGTGTCTGACGGTTGTCATCTTCGAAGCCAGCAGCGCTGCTTTTTGCACAGTGCTAAGCCTATAGAACGATTTCACGGAAATAGTCTGACACGCTTTTGTTTCGTTTTCGAGAAACACTACTTATAGGTAACCTTTGCCCAGTCTGCTGATTACACTTTGTAGTCTAGCCTTACAATTAACTATTGGCGGAAGTATACCGCAATATAGCTATCTGAAGTAACACTTTCTGTCAACTTTGTAGCAAAATCCGTAGTAATCCTTACATTTTTTGGTAATATTACACGATACAATGCTAACTAGTATCGCAAATCCGTAACCCGCCCCGTCTACCCCCCGCCTCGATGACACAGTCTGCAACGCATACATTCACACTGCGAAAAAGCCAGCCAAGGCATAACCACGCAGATAGTTTTATTTCCTACTTGTGGTAGCATTTCTAATGTAACTAAAACAAGTAGTTATTGGAAAAAATACATGCTCGCAAGATGAAGGAGAGAAAGATGGCGGACTTGTGTAAAATTTTATTTGACGATGAACGATGAAATAAATTGGAAATTTTAAACCATTAGGAAGTTCCCCATAAGAATTATATGGTAGTATGACGTGGAGTTGGCTGAGTAAGAATGTACTTTAAAATATATCATAGTCCCAGTATTGGAGAAGTTATTGAAGAAATACTAATATCTAAGAACACACGACCAGACACACTGGCGTTCCTGCTCATGTTTTTTCGGTAACGTTAGGGGGACGCGAGCTGGAAAAAGAGGCAGGGAGGTACATTTAAATTAGCTTGAGGTGAACAGAGTATGAATGGGAAAGGGAAACGGTAGGAGAAATATAATCCTAAACATAATATCTTTTGTAGTTGGCATGACTAGAGCAGACTAGCCAATCGACCACCAGTTATTCAAAATTATGTTGGGTTTTTTTCATTCAAACTGCATTTGAATTCAAGTAGTAGAACGTTACGATTGGCTGGGCTGATAGATATTAGCAAAAGGCTTTGATTATTCATTGCCAGTTGAAATAAAATTTGTATACAGATACGCTGAAAAACAGCGGTGTTAATATTAAACTTAAATATAGAATAAATTAAGAGTCTGTACAGTACGGAGGAAGCTGAGGCCATTTCTTCACTAAATCAGCGTCATTTGTTTATATATTTCTTGATTGTGGTAAGGATATTTTATGAAATTTACTATGTTTGGTCCAACTACAAAAGTTAGATACTGCTTTTGGGGAAAAAGTGAAGGACATGTCGGAAGCAGACATTGTTGAATCCACACATTAAACGGTATCTGACTGATGTATGTTGTTATGATTATGTCGACATATTATTGTATAAAAAGTAGTTTAGCAAGCCTCTGTGTTCAATGAACACTGTTAACATGCCTGAAGCAAATATAAGTAAAAAGATAGAAGAGAATATCATAACAAAGGGAATGTGGTTACTCCACATTATTGTATGGAGGAAAAGTATGTGAACGTACAGTGGCGTATCTACTATAAGGACTTGAGGTGTGGTCACAACCAGGTGGGTGTCGTGTACAATTCAGGGGCTAGTGCATTTGTAAGGCACGCGAGGCTGACCCCATACCTACATAGGAAATTAAGTGTTAGAATAAATGATCAGAGATAAAAGGCCAGGGTGTCCTTTTGTTGCAGAGGGTCTATGTTCCTGTTGCCGGCTGGTGACAGGAAACCTGCTGAGTGCTTATAAACGCCAACCAGTCTCCAACCAGACTTATATGCTGTTGAATATCCAGTAGGAGCTTTGGCGATTGTTGAACTTGAAATTTCTGCAACTACCCATCGTATTATCTTACAACAAGGACTCTCAGGTGAAGAGTAAAACATCTGGGGCATCTCTGACAGTTTCTTGTGTTTCAAAATATTACACATGAATTTTTTATGGGGGTAGGATAATATGGGCCTAACACCATATTCCCAATATGCCTCAATGGGCGTGTAACGGGTTCCCTTTTTTCCTAGGATGAACTACAGCCCTCATATACAGTGACTCTCCCGGTAGATAACTAAAGTGAACTAATTTAATATTCTATACAGGAAGAACATTTATAAATAAATAATAACTTTTAGTTATTTTGCAGATTGTCCCAACAGTTTTAATTGTTCCTTTTCTGTAAACTATCTTGTCCTTATTTTCAAAGACCTGTCCACAAGCTATGAATGGACAGGCAAAATAAATTGTAAATATTCGTTCAAAGAAAAACTTAACTGCTAGTTATTAACTTCTTTAATAGAAACATAAAGTGTTTGATTGTTGTGTACCATCATTCATTTCTCCCCTAGACACTAGGTACACCATACACCATACACTAGAGCCAGAAGATTGACCGTGTGAGACCTAGGGAGGTAGCTGTAGGTTCTCTGCACATAATTCATCATCATCATTTATAGAGTCAGAGGCCTACTGTTGCTTGACCTCACACGGTTATAGCAGACACTTTTTCATTTTTTAAGATACCATCATAACCTCCCCAGCAAAATCAACTTTGCTACATCCATGTAGAGATCTGCCTCAATTAATTCACAACTAACAATATTAAAACTTACCGTGGTTAGTCCTTTGTGCTAACATGTTGCACACGACCTTGAATTCTATTGACTACCATCAGTTTTCATGTCATAACTCTTTCTTTCGGTTCAACAATGCTTTGGTACCTCGTTCATGTTTGGCTTCCATACAATAGTCATGGCAAGTACAATACAGCAAGTGACCTGTTGATTATTTTCTTCTAACCTTCCCTAGATGTTTATTACATGATCTATGAACAGGGTGTCACTCCAGAAGAAAATATCAATTTATTAAAACTACACTTACAGTCGAAAATTTGTGATGCCAATTTGCAAACATTTTAAACATTTTTCACTCCGAATAAGCCTGCACTATACACATTCCTACTTAGGTTGTCGTGACACAACACATCCCCTCGGCTGTATCGAATAAATATGGCACACATAGCCTGTTACTTACAGGTTAATAAAATATGCAAATAAATGTATATGTCTTACCCTCAAGTAAAGAAATTCACACACTCAAGCTGACAGGCCGTAAAAGGGTTCTAGCACTGCTCTTCCCAGTTCATACGGCAAAGGCTTTGGTCAATAGTCTCTTTTAGTACACGCCAGCTCGGCATGGAATCTTAGGTTGTAGCGGAACTTACAAGAAGTAGTTACTTCTTATCAAACTACACCCAACCAATCAGAAGACGAGTCAAAAAGTTAACTATTTTTGAGACTATAAACTTGGGCGGTTTTAAGTGTGTTTGTCTAATCTGACCAAATTTTATTATTTTATGTTATAGTTATTTGTGGACCGATTTTACTTATTAAACTGATAATTAAACGGCCAATTTTTCTCTGTCGTTCTATATAGTTTTCCTTTCGTTATTTCTTTGCATTTTCATCTGGGATATTTTTTTAAAATTCAATGTGACCTTACCCTGATATGAAAATATCACTAAATTAAAATTTTTCTAAGTTAAGTTAATTTTATTATGATAGAATCTTTACGTTTATGTGTTAAGCAATATCAGCGCTATAATTCGAGATATTTCTTTCATTTTAATTATCTTTAGTTATTTAGAAATAAATTATCTAAGTTCAGTCAAAAACACAAAATAGGCATTATTTCCACTTCCACCAAAAATTGTCTTGTCCCTACAAGAAAAGGAAACGATTTGATTGGTTGTTAAATTTGTACTATGCTCTCCGATAAATTTTGGGGTAGGTGGTAAATTTTGACTTGTTTCTTAGAAAAATTCAAATACACTAGATAAATTAATGGCGGTAAATTTGACTGGGCCCTCAGACAAATTTCAAGTACTGTAGTTATTTATAGATTTTAAAATACGTTAACTAGTTTATTTTTTTTTTTTAAGCGAGGAATTTGAGCGTGTTGTCATACGGATTCACTTCACTACACTATGCAGCCTAGGTATGTAAAGGTGTCTGTCAAAATAATAGACGGAAAGAAAAAAATGGATAATGCGTTACCAATTCCGTTACAGTTGACAGTGAGAAGATTTGCAGATTTTTATATAACTCAACACAATTTAGTCATAGACAAAGAAATAAACATACAGATTAATCTAAATGCAAACTAGTTTGGATACGAGTCACAGGCAACGACCCGGCGAAAGAGAGAGAGAGAGGTGATTGCATTTGATTGACTGATACTTTCATCTGCCAAGAATAGTCAAGCAACATTTGTTTTCACGCTACAATTGCACGGAAAAAAAATTATGTGCAGAAAAAAAAAAATATGAGAACACTTGAAGTTTTGGCGAGATGATAACAGTGAAGTAGAAAAAACATGAAGTTCAGAGAAAAATTAGTGAAGTAGAGAAAACAGTGAAGTAGAGAAAACAGTGAAGTAGAGAAAACAGTGAAGTAGAGAAAACAGTGAAGTAGAGAAAACAGTGAAGTAGAGAAAAATGTGGAAGGAAAACAATAAGTAAGAACATTTTAACACTAAAAAAAGGCAACTTTTATTGAATAATACCCAAATATACACAGTAATGACTCAAACAATAACAAATACTGCCTTAAAATTAAGGAAATATTGCAAAAAACATTCCAACAATGGCAAAAAATGCATAACAATGCTCTTAAAGCTTAGTTTTTTTTTTAAGAAACACGTTATTTCATCTGAGCAATGTTTCGTTTATGCCTCCCTTTAACTGAGTCCCTTGGATCGTATGACGTTGATTGTAACAGCAATATGCTTCATCGCGTGTTTAAAATCCATTATCTTTGCTCACAGGCAATCTGATCAATAGAAGTAGTCCTCCCTTCGATCAAATGTTTCGGCCCCTTAATCTCCTTTACACTCTAAGGAAGGGTGGGCCCACTTGGGTCATGACTTCCAAGTGTCAGCCTCATGTTGTCATGGACAGACAATTTAGGTCACTCCATATTGGTTGTACCTTTCAGCTTCACTCCTGTTTTTCTGCCAGTTGGAGGCAATTGTAAAAGTAACCTTTATGTTGAAAATTATTGTCCTTAATTTCATAGCCAGCACAATGCCCTTTCCGCAGTTTTTCTGAATCTCTTAAGTGCCCTTGGTGTGGACTGTTCTTTTAAAAACCAACAATCAATTTCAGTAGGTTATACAATGA
Source organism: Oreohelix idahoensis (assembly GCA_024509875.1). Classification (NCBI taxonomy): domain Eukaryota; kingdom Metazoa; phylum Mollusca; class Gastropoda; order Stylommatophora; family Oreohelicidae; genus Oreohelix; species Oreohelix idahoensis. The sequence goes on along the minus strand of JAMPIV010008964.1, from coordinate 93,641 downwards.
GAAAAACCAAAAACATAATATCAAGGGATGGGACTTTGTCTCGGAGCGCATTATGGTTGTAAAACTAAAAAAACGAGAAACCATAGTCAACCTTGTCATAGTATACGGGCCAAATGATGATGAGAGAGCAGAGGTCAAGGAAGAATTCGTCGAGCTGCTTCAAAGGAAAGTGGAAGACTGCCTAGATGAAATTATCATGCTCGAAGATTGCAATGCCAGAGTTGGAAATGACCATGCTAGATGGGGTGGAGTTATCGGAAGATGTGGAGAAGATACTCTTAATAACAATGGAAAGCGACTCCTTAGATTCTGCAGTGAACAGAATCTGATAATTACAAACACAAAGTTCCCCCATAAGCGCATACATTCTTACACTAGATGTGAACCAACAAAGAATGAGAAGTCAGTGATCGACTACGCAATAGTTAGGAGGAGTTCATTAAAGTATGTCCGGAATGCTAGAGTCTGGAGGGGGCCAGAAATAGGAAGTGATTGTTACATCAGAGATTCCTTTCTTGTTGGGTTTTGATTTAGTACTTGTAGTATAAAATATTATAACGTTCACGCATCATGCTGACAAACACGAATGTACATGGGTATGGTCATCACATGACATAACTGGCCGAAGAACACAATACATCTTGTAGAGGGTCCACTATAAACTACTTTTGACATGTATTTAATTCAGGAACATTGGCATGGTTAGAGAATCTTTAATGAGGTCTCCGCAAAAATACATATGCATGATCAATCCATAGACAATGCATTCATAGTAGTCAATCATTAATACATCTCGTCTCAATTATTCAGTTCTGATCGCTGTACTAGAGGTGTGGGCAGAACGGCGACACCCATGTAATGTGGACCAGACGACGGGAATATAAAAGTACTCGAGTTATACTTCTTTGTAATAGGTGGAACTTCTGTATAAGTTCAGGACCATCTTAGAAAACATAGTGGCGGCCTTCGGTAGTTATGCCACTTAATATATAAAATTCGTCCACAATTCTGGGAGCTTGAGAAAATACGTTTGACTAGGACGACTTGAAGTAACGAAAGGCCACGAATATGAGCCGTTAGAATAAATTAGCGCAAACGCGTTACGTCATTGACAACCGGTAACGTATTAAATAAGCAGCTTTCAATATAAGTTAAAAACCATGCAAAAACATGCGTTATCACAAAGCTGAGAGAGCCAGAAATTAAGACCAGATATCACGGGCTTATTGCTGCAGCGGTGAGCAACACAGAAGAACAACCTGATGACTTGGAAACCCTCTGGCTTAAATTCAATGGCATCATAAAGACAGCTGCTGCCGAAGCATGTGGTGAAGTCCGACTTAAGAACAAGAGAAAGAGGACACCTTCGTGGACAGAGGACGTTAAAGAGAAAATATCAGAGAAGAAAATAGCATGGAAACAATACTTAGGAGCTAAAGACACAGCAGGAAAACCAGAGAAATATAGAGAATATGTAATACCCAGAACAGAAGAAAAAAAAACAGGGTGCTATCAGCAAAACAGAATTCCTGGGAAGAATTTAAAGAAAAGCTAGTAAAAGATGCGCAAGAAAACCAGAAATTGTTTTATAAGACCCTAAAGAACACGAGGAAGGAAAAACAGTGCCGTCTTAAATTTATAAAGGACAAACAAGGCAAATTGCTCATTGCCCCAAAGGAAGTAATGGAAAGATGGAAAGAATATTTCTCAGAACTCCTTGATGGTAAGCATGGTCAAGCATCAGAAATGATGACCACTAGCACAGTAGAGAGCAGCAATGGTGGTGAAGATGACATAAAGATGGTAGAAATGAAGGCAGCACTAGAAAAAATCAATATAGGCAAAGCAGCAGGGCATGATGGTATAACACCAGAAATGGGTATCTACATGGGAGCAGCATGCGATCTTAAGGATCCTACAGGCAGCGTGGTGCAACAAGACCATACCAAAGGTTTGAGAGATTGCCATCATAACACCGATTTTCACAAAGGGTCAAAATCGACAATGTGGAAACCATAGAGGCACATCCTTTCTCAGTGTCCCTGGTAAAATCTACTCTAGAATCCTTGAGCAGAGACTCGGAAGCCTAGGTGAGCTACAATTGGATGAGTTCCAGTGTAGATTCCGAGCAAACCGAAGTACGCAAGACCTAATCTTCACACTCAGACAGCTGGGTGAAAAGGCTATTGAGTATACGAGTGAGATCTATCTCTGTTTCATAGATCTGGAAAAGGCGTTTGACAAGGTCCCCTGGAGCAAACTTTGGGACTGTTTGGAAGGGAAGAACATTCCAGCACCTATGATTCATGCTATACAGAGCTTCTACAAATCTTGCAGAAATTATGTGAGGACAGCAAATGATAAATCAGAAGAGTTCAGGACCACCACTGGTAAAAGGCAAGGTGATATCTTGTCATCTCAACTTTTCATACTCCTCATGGACGATATCCTCAAGGCATGTACGGAGAGAACAAGAAAGTAGTCAGTGGGGTACTGGAAGATGCACTATTTTTAGTATTCAGCAGATTGGGTTTTCCCGAAAACATACTATCTGATCGGGGATCCCGTTAAGGCGGCTGCCGTGATGCTGACCACAACTTCACGCCGGTGAACTTAACACCACGTGCATCACACATACCTTGTATATATCATCAATGACATAGTCTCTCTGGCCAAAGAAATTGATCGCCTCATTAACAAAGCTGCAGCTACCTTTCCCTGCCTCACATCACGTGTTTGTGGAAACTCCAAACTCACAACGCCGATCAAAGCTGCGATATATAACGCCTGTATCACCAGCTTACTTCTATATGGCAGTGGGTAATATGTGAAAATGGAGAAATACTCGATAAAAATATGTGGGAGCTATAAGGAATATTTAAAGAAATGTTTGACAACTGGAAGACATTTTTGACAGCTGCAAGAATTATTTGCAGTATTTGACAACAGGAAAAAATATTTAATAACCAGTTTGAAAAACTGCAAGAAATACTTAAAGAAGTATTTGACAGCTGCAATAAATATTGGCAACTAGAAATTATTTGACCACTGGAAGAAACATTTGCATAAATATTTGACAACTGTAAGAAATATTTGACAAGCGGGAAGAAATTTGAAGAAATATTTGACAAATGGCAAAAAATTTGACGAAATATTTTACAACTGTAAGAAAAATTTGACAATCGGGAAAAAATTTGAAGAAATATTTGCCACATGCAAGAAACATTTGCATGAATATTTGACAACTGTAAGAAATATTTGACAAGCGGGAAGAAATTTGAAGAAATATTTGACAAATGGCAAAAAATTTGACGAAATATTTGACAACTGAAAGAAAAATTTGACAATCGGGAAAAAATTTGAAGAAATATTTGCCAACTGTAAGAAAAATTTTACGAGCGGGAAAATAATTTAAGAAATATTTGACAACTGGACAAAAATATTTGCATAAATATTTGACAGGTGGAAAAAAATTTGAAGAAAAATTTGACAACTGAAAAAAATATTTGCATAAATATTTGACAAGTGGAAAAAATTTGAAGAAAAATGTGACAACTGTGAGAAATATTTGACAAGCTGGAAAAAATTTGAAGAAATATTTGACAACTGTAAGAAAATTTGACAGTCGGGAAAAAATTTGAAGAAATATTTGCCAACTGTAAGAAATATTTGAGAAGCTGGAAAAAATTTGAAGAAATATTTCACAACTGTAAGAAATATTTTACACTTGGGAAAAATTTGAAGAATTATTTGACAACTGGAAAAAAATATTTACATAAATATTTGACAGGTGGAAAGATTTGAAGAAAAATTTGACAACTATAAGAAAAATTTGACAGCTACAAGAATTATTTGCATTGTCAAGTAGTGACAACAGGAAAAAACATTTAATGAAAAAAATATTTAATGAAAAGTTTGGAAAACTCCAAGAAATATTTAAGGAAGTATTTGACAGCTGCTCTATTTACCTACAGGTTGGAACCTTTGAAACGGAATGGGAAAAATGTTGGGACCATCTTTGCTGTTTGGAAGAAAAATGTTCACTATAGTTTGAAAATTGTAGGACAAAAAAGTAGACAACCGTTTGATAACTGGCCCAAATACTAAGTTACCTTTATTTAACGTACTAAATTTCCGTGGTCGCCGCATGTTTTAAACGATTGGGAGACAATATAAAACCTATCATCAGATGGCGCACGTGTGCAAAAAGTGAAACCTTAAATCCTGGGGGTTCGAACAAACGAACGAAGGAATGCTTCTTTTATAAATTTCTACTATTGATCTCTTGTGTTTTGAGCTTGTCTGCAGTGAAGTGAACAGAAATAAGTAGCAGAGTTAGTCTTACAAAGGTAAATCCCGTTGCAGATAGGATTTTTCGTCTACCAATACGCAAAACTCTGCACGTTAGCATTTTATTACGCTTTTCTAGATAGCTATATTTAGCCCTGAGGTCATCCTATTTGAAAAATCTCCTGTTATTGCTTAAGAATACACTACCTCCAAAATAATTGATCAATCTACACAAGTCTGCGGTATGGCCTCTTTAAAAGTGACAGTGAAAAATCATCATATAAGCGCTCCTGCAAAGATTTTTTTGTTTGTGAAGCGTGAAGTTATGCGCGCATGCGCATCCATCCTCGCTGATCTGACAAATATACATCTAAATTATATTCAGCGTCGAGATGGCCCTAAATATTATAGAAATAATGGCTTAACAAAACTATTTAAAACACTACAGATAACCAATAGTGATTTTACACTGTGAAAAGGACTATCAAACCAAGAAAGATAACACCAATTAGTTGTAATTTTCATCAATACCTACACACAAACCACCAGACAAACACACTTTTCTTTTGGCAGTTCTCAACACACAACAAACGTGGGGCGGGAAAAATGTACTAATGGTCTCAATAAACATCACAATCAGCTAGACTTTTAGATGTACTCACCAAACAATGGAAATTCCCTGTCCTATTTTTACATAAAAAGACGGGTACACGCCGATAACGTGACCACTTCAACTCTTTCGATCTAAAAAAATGCTCTCTTCCATTATGTCCCCCTTTGTTACTGTTGTTTGAAAATAAATATAAAAAAAATTAAACACGACTCCGTCTTTCCATCTAACAAAACCGTCTTCCAATATGTGACCCTGCTCATATAATGTTTTTTTTTAACTGCTGTTTGAAAATAAAATATAAATATATACTTCTATTTATATAACCTTGATCTTTTGTTATCTATATTGTATAACTGTTGTCTACATGTGTATGTACATTGTATAAAGAAACATACGAACACACTGCTGACTTATATAAACCCGTTGGTTTTTCTCTCATCCCTCATTCCCCGCCTGCCAAAATCAATACACCCGCGCAAAAAAAAAAAATTGTTTCACAGCAACAACGCGTCAACTATCGATTAGTTTTTCGATTAATCAGCCCTCTGTTAGCGCGCAACAAGTCTGGACACGTCTCAAAATCCAGATTACACTGCTATTCCTTCACATAAATAGACACTTGGGAGACCAACCCCCAGGCACTCGCGAGCACAACGCACTGAAGATGACTGCACCTGCCACTGTTCCCACAAACTGGATGTACATGCATAGAATTGAAGAAATGCTTAAATCGTTGGATAGTGGTCTGAAAGCCGCTTCTGTAAGTTTTTATCGAGACCAGCCTTTAATACACTGCGAAAATTTATTGGTGAATCATATCTAAAATTTCCTACCAAAACCGGCATTACGTTAACTCGCCCTGAGTTTGAACATTTGTTGGCTTTACAGGGCGAAATCCTCGCCGAAATTGACAGACTACAGGCACCAAACACAGATACCTGTCCTACTACTTGTAACAGTAACACGTTTGACCACTACATCAACTCCAGTTGTTATCAACCAATATTCCCAGAACTGACGTGGTGTCCTAACACCAACCCTTGTCCCCCTACAGCAACCACAGACAAGCACCCGGACGATGTCTTTAATCTACCACCGAAGAAGCAGAGACCTACAAAGCGGCTGAGACTAGCGCTTTAGCTTGACATTTCGTCTTCTTTTAAAAGAGATATCATTAAATATATTTATTACACTTAAAGAACCTTTGTTATCTATGATGTCTAAATATTGTATGTATAAATATCGTATTTATATTGTCCTTCTGTTGTAAAATATGTATATATATGTTGTATAAAAAGACAACACAACACAATGCCGAATCATACACAATACAACCACACAAAAACCCACACCCACCAGTTACAACGATGCGTGCTCACCCCCACCAGCCAAAAACCGATACACTCTCCGTTAAAAACCCCACCGACCATGCTCAATAACCAGCTTCCGCTATAAAATTTATCGATTTATTTATATTTTCCTCTTTATCTCAATATTGCAGGTTTTTATCGATTTTTATGTCCATTGTCTACCTGTATATATATATATATATATATATATATATATATATATATATATATATATATATATATATATATATATATATATATATATATATATATATATATATATATATATATACTCGTATATATACAGGCATACCTCACTCTTTCGACAGGTTAGGGACCAGAGTACTGACGAAAGTTGAAAATCGACGAAAGTCGAAGCATAGCCTTTATTTAGCTTGCAAATGCATTAGTAACGACGAAAAACGTAAATAACTAATATATAACACTTGCGAATGTGTGCAAAACCTAAATAAACAGAAATTAACATTAGAATAATGAAAGTTCAGTAATAAATAAAAAATACTCAAATAACATCTGACCTTAAAATCATACAGTTTTGAATGTTAGTGATTTAGGGGGATGCTAGACTTAGACAATCAGATGGAGAAAATTGAGGAGGCTCATCTTCAGAACTGGAGGAACTCAATCTAATTCTTTTAGGAGAAGGGGACTTTGAAGGAGATCTAACAGGGGCTGGGGCTGATGTTGATGGTTCGGAATCTGAAGGGTTAGAGGGAGGGGTGACTGAAGTTGGTTGTGGCGGTTGCGTCTTGAAAAAGGAGAGCAAAGACGTTTGCCTCTTTGATGTCTTCTTCTTTTCCCTAAGAAGTTCTCTGTAACAGGCTATTTTGTGTTCTAGCCCACTATTTACTTTTGAACTTCTGTCGAAATTCGTATCCATCCTGTCACTGTATGCAATTGCGTCCTCTACTTATGGGTTATTGTTTTAACTTTGTCATAACACTTAGGACCCATTATGAATACAATTAAAGCACAAAAATAAGTAGTATAGGGCCTAAACACAAAAAAGTACAGAATTAACACTCTACACGTGTCTTATAATCACGATATGAACACTGCCATTATATTGTTATCACAACAATGGCTATGAACTGTTTACAGTATAATCACAAAAATAATATGGTATAAATATGTAACCGCGTATACCGTAAGTTTTCAGATACAGGCTATATTAACATATAAAATAAATTTTTATAGAAGCAGAAGATTAAAAACGTCTTGGCGCAGATGTTTAATTAAACCAGGTTAGCTTCGAAAAGCCACGCATTATTTTAGGCTAAGCTTCGCTTCGTAACGCCAAGCATTAATTAGGGTAGCTTCGCTTACGCCAAGCATTGGTCACGTGATTTTCCCACCAATGGTGAGTCTCAGTCTTTCTTTCCCCGGAATGAACAAGAGACGAAGACATTTTTTTAGTCAGTAATGAATTTAGAGCGGTGGAGACAAGACGTAATTCTCTTTGCTCAGTGATATTCTATAGAGGAGATTGACTTCGCACAATTAATGCAACTGTGTAACTTCGAAATGTGGAATGTGATGATTTGTGAATTCACGAGAAACGTAAGTAGTGCTAAGAATTGCATGCAATAACTGTTAGAGCCCACAGTCATAACTGAAACGGAGCTACGCTCGAAAACTGGGTAAAGAATTGTAAACCCAGGCATATATCTGAACCTTTTACCAAGAATGAAGGTCCTTAAGCTGAGAGAAAGTCAAACTAAGGAATACTAATTAATAAGAGAAAGTTTGGCTCTTCATTGAAATGAAGAGATAAGAAAAACGTGAAATCTAGACCACATTAACAAATAAACGAAGGAACACTAGAAGGATAGAGGAGCCACGCCATGTTTTAGCAACTTGAAAAGATTACGAGATGCAATAAGGAATATTGCATCATTAAAATAATGCATTGACTTTTTATGCTTGTTTATTAAATGTCAACATGCTATTATGCAAATTTGGTGTGGTTACCATTTGACTTAACCCAGTTCTTGTTGGAAATTGAATAAACATTTGTTTCATTGAACACAAATGCTGTTGACGAATCATATGTTTGCAGTTAGCCATCATACCAATTATTAAAGGATCATGCCAAAGCTAATCGTTGCAGGTGCAACACAAATAATAACCATATGCTCTAAAAATAAAACATCATAGAGGATTGTCCCCGAACCTGGTAAATTCCTGTAAGTCTGTAGAGAGAAATCATCACCTCTAGCAGGCTAGCTAGTAATCAAAATCTAATACTCTCGAGTTAAACAGCAACCCCCACTACCCTGCCCGGCCACACATTGCAACTTGTTGCCTAGTGACCAGTCCTCTACAAAAGAGCAGAAGCGAAGATGAATCAATTAATGGAAAATTTCCAGCAACTTGGGGTAGAACAGCAGCAGCAACAGGAAAACAGATTCGCTCAAGCACAACCACTGCAGCCCCAGGACAGACAAAATATGGAAGGACCAACAATAATAGCGCTACGGCAAATTACTGAAACCCTACAGAAAAATGACAACTACGCGAAATTCACACAGGTTAGATCCATTGTTCAGCCGTTTGATGGAAACAAAAAAAATTTCAGAAGATGGTTGTCCGACATGGATAAATTTGCGGCACTAGCAGAGGCAACAACGGATGAAGAGAAAAAGAAAATCGCTCTGTTAGGTTCTGATTCGTACGTGACTGATTTTTTAAGAAGGAGGTCCCAGCAGTACCCCACAGAAACCTACGAGTCCCTAAAAAAAGAGCTCACCCAGAGATATGGGGAAATCATAGACAAAATGCATGCTTGGTCAGTCCTTAGATGCATGAAACAGGAAAGAGATGAATCGGTACAACTTTTTGGAGATCGATTCCTCAATATGGCAGAAGAGGCATATTGCGGAGAAATGCCTACCACACCTGATGTAGAAATACAGTTAGTGGGGATATTTGCCGATGGCCTTAGAGCGGAAAATATCAGAAGGCATCTTATTAGAAAAGACACCAAGACTATTGCTGAAACAATCCAAGCAGCAATACAGGAGGAAAATCTTCACCGAAGGTTCCAACAAAGAGCAGGTAGGGAACCCCGACCAGAATATAGGGACTATGATGAGCATGAGCCTATGGAAGTTGACCATACCAGGAGGCAATGGACTCGCCCACGAATACGTGATGATAGACCCCGCAATTATAGACCCCCCACACAGAGGCAAAACGACGTCAATAATGTCAATACAAACGGATGCTTTACATGCGGTAGGCTCGGACATGGTTACAAGTCCTGTAGAGCAAATTACAATCATGCACCACCCAGAAGAGGAGGTTACCAACCACAACAACCCGCACCACCCCCACGTGATTACACCAGAAATCAGTATACCAGAGGCGCACCTCAACCCCTCATGCGTCAGGGAAACGGCCGCGCCACTCACTAAACAGGACCGTTAGTGAGGGCAACAATCACAGAAACTGGTCCAAAACAAAAGAAACAACACAGAACAGAAATTGTCAAGTGGGCCCATCCAGTAAAATACAATATGAAGAAATGTTGCATGATGGAACTAAAATACATCCGGACCCCAGTTCCTGCATCATGTCTATACAGGGCCAACAATATAGGGCACTGGTAGATACAGGAGCATCCATCAGCCTTATTAGGTTCCAGCTGTTCAAGAGGATCCAACACTTAGTACGATTTCAACCGTCCAAAACACACCTAGCTTCAGTCACGGGACAAAGACTAAATTCAGTTGGGACAGCATGGCTAAAATTTTCCTTAGGCGAAACAAATTTTGAACACCCATTTGTCATTACTAAAGGAATGTCTAGAAATCTTATCGTAGGGAGAGATTTTTTTTAACAAACACAAAGTTCGAATATACTATGACCTCCACAAAATCAAAGTCAACAATACGTACATAGATCTCCAGGACGATATCCACATAGCGTCTTTAGTAAGGATTACAGCTCCCATAACGGTGGCTCCAAACTCCCTGGTCATAGCAAAAGGCAGAGTAAAAAAAATTCTGAGTACATAACACCAGGGCAATCAATTCAAGTACAGCCCCTAGCAGAAGAAAGCATTATTGATGACCCATTGTTGCAAATTACAGAGGGAATCGCTGAAGTCTCGAAGTCCAGAGATTTCCCCATCATGATATTGAATATGTCAGGAAAAACTACCACTATAAAAAGAGGCATAGTTGTAGCGCAAGTGGATACGTCAACAATAAGACAAACCAAAACCAATAGAGACCATCCACAAACTGTCTCAACCACTCCCACTGGACATAATGCACGAAATCGCAGTACAAATAACCATAGTACACGGAAAGTAAACAGTTATAAGGCAGAAAAAGGCAGTAACATCAGTCACAGTCATGTTACACCACAGCATACCCTACCCAGATGGCAGAAACGAACCAGTCCATACATAAGAAGAGAAAGGCCACAGTATGAAAATGACTATAATTACACATTCTTGCGCCCCAGCACACCAAGAGAAAAGATGAAGTGCTGTATATCACAGAGTAACAGAGAAACAGAAATTGTCTTGCCAGGAGGATATCCAAAGCGACAAGACAGTGATACATGCCCCATGGAGTATCAATATAACTCAAAAAAACAGGTGGATATGATAAAGTCCCAAAACCAATTGAAATTTCCGAAGAAAAGGAAGAATTCTTATATGACTATACCACAGGAGGATACTATAGCAGCAAAGTTGGAAACAGAAAGAATGAAAAATTTTCGCCCAGGGAAAGAAGACAGCCCTATAGCACAAACAGAAGAAATACAGTAACGTACGCGGATAAGTGCAGTTACGACAGAAATAATCAGAAAAAATGGCACAACAACGACTACCCCAGAAATATAATAAGAAATGAATATACAGTAAATGCAGTGACAAATGGAAATGCACACAGTACATGGCAGAGGAGACAGTACCAAGCACAGCCCAATGAACGGCAAAGAACTACGCAAAAGAAAGCCACATACCAGGAGCAGAGATTTTCACAAGATGCAAGAAAAATGTCCCAAAATTATGGGAATGAAACGGAGGCATCAAGACAGACCAGAGATATCATAGCAGATCATAAATACAGAGAGAGAATAGCTCAGTTACTTGCAACCCTGAATGCCACAGAAGATAATAAGCAACGTTTGAAAACGTTTGTAGAAAAGCACCAAGATGTATTCGCACTCAATGACATGGAATTAGGCAGAACTAACACTGTCACAATGGACATTCAAACAACCACAGAGGAGACAATACATATGAAACCCTATCATACGCCCTTGAAAAATAGAGAACTCGTGGAAAGGTCTATAAATGAAATGCTACAGGCAGGAATCATCGAAAGATCCCGTTCCCAATGGTCCTCACCCATAGTGATCGTAACAAAGAAAGACGGCTCCAGTCGCTTTTGCTGCGACTACCGTGCCCTTAACAAAATCACAAAAGTCATTTCCTACCCCCTCCCCAGGATAGACGATCTACTTGCGACGTTAGGAAAGTCTACATACTTTACCACACTTGATGCAAGGTCAGGCTTTTGGTGCATCCCCATGACACCTGAGGCAAAACAGAAATCCACATTCTGTTCACATATGGGAAGTTTTTTTTGGAATGTTATGCCATTTGGTCTAAAAGGATCTCCAGCAACATATATGTCACTCATGGATGAAGTGTTAAAGGGTCTACATCCATTTGCCCTGGAATACATAGACGATATCCTGATACATACCGCAGGCACGATGGAAGACCACCTCCGCAAGGTTGAAACAGTGTTTGATAGACTCAGGCATCACCAAATAAAGTTAAAACTGTCGAAGTGTGAGTTTCTAAAGACAGAAACAAAATATTTAGGCTTTGTCATCAATAGACATGGCGTCAGACCTGATGAAGATAAATTCAAAGCCATAAGAGAAATGCCTAGCCCCAAGACGGTGAGACAAACACGCTCATTTATTGGTACAATAGGGTACTATAGACGCCACATCATCAATTTCTCCAGAGCAGCAGAGCCTTTGATAGCCCTTACCCGCAAGTATGCACGCTTCAAATGGCAGAAGACTGCCAGAGATCCTTTGAGTATCTAAAAAATGCCCTAACCACCATCCCACTGCTTGGACATCCAGATATTTCTCAGCCCATGATACTATACGCCGATGCCTCAGATAACGCAATTGGTGCTTGTTTGGTCCAACCTGTACTAGAAGATGAAACACCCATCCTACCAAACATTCCAAATGAGAAACCCATTGCATTCCTATCCCACGCATTGTCAAAGTCACACAAACGGTGGACCACCACTGAGAAAGAAGCATATGCTATTCACTATGCAGTACAAAAGTTTGACTTTTACGTCAGAGGAACTAAACTCATTATAAGAACTGATCATCAACCTTTGGTTAACTGGCTCACCAAAACACAAGAACAGCCAAAGAAGTTACAGACATGGGCAATGAATTTACAGTCCTACGACACCACTATCGAACATATCCCAGGCGAAATGAACACCTGTGCAGACCTCTTATCCAGGATTAAATATGATGATGAAACTGAAGTGAAAACAAATAGAGTCAAAAATGATGGCACATCCTCAGAGATTGACGATAATGCTAAAGAAATTAATGAAATTACTTCATCAAGTCGAAGAAGTACCTCAGATTCCGCCACTCAAGTAGAAGAAGAAAGCCAAGAGATGTTTGACATGAGAGTAGAACAAGCGAAAGATGCAGAAATTGTCAAGCTGCTCACATACGTGAAAGAAAACCCAACAAAAAGTAAAGATTTTACAGTACACCCAACGGATGGAATTCTATACTATATTGATCAGAAAAAAGAAGGGACACTAAGAAAAGTCATTCCAGCACATCTAGTCCCAGAAGTATTGCTACAGTTTCATGATAACAACGGGCACATGGGAAGAGACAAAACAATTGATGTCATAAAGAAAAGGTATTATTGGCAAACTTTCTACAAGGACATTACAGAATATGTAGCCACCTGTAGAACATGTAAATTGAGAAACATGAAGCCACATTTAATTCCCCTTCAAGAAATGCAACCTTCCCATTACCCCATGCAAACAGTGAGCATTGACTTATCAGGTCCTTACCCACTCACCCAATCAGGCAACAAATACCTCCTGCACATAGTTGACCAATACTCTGTTTGGCCAGAAAGTTACCCACTCAGTGATGACACATCGCAGTCCATCACGCAAATTTTTTTACAAGAATTCATTCCCAGGCATGGCTGTCCAAAACGAATCATTTCAGACAACGGTAAACAGTTTATAGGTAACCCATTTAAAGCCACCTTACACCAGCTGAATATTGAGCATACTACAACCACTTATTATTGCCCAAATGCAAATGGCAGAAATGAACGCATGCACGCCACCCTACATGATATTATTAGCAAATATATCAAGGGGAACCACCAATACTGGGACCTATACATTAACCAAGCTCTTGAAGCCATCCGAGTAAACGTGAACGATACCACAGGAATGTCACCCTTTCTCATGCTATACGGAAGAGAACCAAACTTTCCGTTAGACAACCTACTTCGCCCACAAAGAAAATACATGGGAGAAGACCCCATCGAAATAATCCTTCAAGAAAAGTATAAAGCTCACCAGATTGCACAACGAAATACGCAGAAGGCATTTCACAAGAAACAGAAACAACATGATAAATCAGCCAAGCTACCAACATACAAAATAGGAGACAGAGTATACTACAAGAAACATGTACGCAGTTCAAAATTCGATGACCGATGGTTAGATGGCTACAAAATCATGAAACAAACTACGCCTGTAAACTTCATTATTTGGAATGAAGAGAAACAACACCAAACAAAAGCTCACGTAAAACAAAAAAAAATTGATAATCACCGGCCCATTCCGCCTCTGACGACAAATACAAGACCAGTCAGAAAAGCCACCCTAAATTATAATCCATCCAGCACAGATTCGTCTGACATATCAGAGTCAGAGACGACAGACTCTGAATTTTACCAAGACGACCACATACCCAGACCACCCACAGATGAAATACATCGAGCAAGACAACAACGAGACTCGTCCGAAAGCGAAGAAGATATCCCACCACTTGAATTGCGTAATCGACTCCAGGACAGAGACCTGCGCATTAGAAATGAAGAAATAATGCCTCAGACGTCACACGATGACAACAACCAAGCACCTTATATCCACACTCAAACTTACTCCCGCAGTGATAAATCGTCAGCTGATACCTATCACACCCCCAGTTCAGGCAGTTCTAGTTTTAACACTAGTGAAAACCAAACACTGCTATACCACAAGAACAAGATTGCTCGTTCAAAACAATCAGATCCTGAAGAAACTATACCCAAGCAGATTGTTGAACCATATACCAGCGATCTTTATGGAGACGAAACAGAACAAGACAGCATAGCTTTGTCAGACCCCAACGAACATAATGACAGAAAAATGGTAGAATTATACCAACAAGAAACAGACATTGATACAGCTAGTTCCATTGAAACCAGTGATGCGGATAGCACATTATTTGTACCAGTCAGCTCCAGCGTCAAACGCGCCTATAAAACAGAATCTGATGACTCAATCCCTAGCAACAAAATTCCGCGTATACAGCACAACTATATCAGACGAAAGATTCTGAAGAAACGCAATCATGTTCCAAAACCAAGCCGAGAAGTGTTAGCCTCATCTCAACTAGTCAAAAACAACAGTGTGCAAATTACTGTGCCCATTGAAACCGGTGCTAACGTTCAGCACAACCAGGTCAGAAGAAAAATCAAGGCGAAACATATACCTGCCTCAAAACCAACAGATGTTCCAGCCATACAAACCCCTACCACAGTGAAACCATCACCGCAATCAAAAGATGTTAAGCCATCACCGCATTCGTCAATGTCCTCAATGTCCCAACAATCAGCAAATGCAGTGTCGTCGCCTATCACACCCGTCACCACTGCTACTCAGTATGATGCTCGCCTAAGCAGTCGGGACATTGCAAGGTTAGAGATGGCAGAGAAACTGAAGGAACTACTAAAACTTTGCTGAGACACGCCCCTCAAGTCTTCAATGTACATGCCATCCCATGTACCGTCACCGCGAATGTGCACTTAATTTTTAACAATGTACTAACTCTCCCCATGTACTCTATTTTCAGTCTTGGACAGTTCAAATGACTTGCTTACAGACTAAGATGTCAAAGCCTCACTGAGAAAGTTATTTTTTCCAGCCTTAGAATAATGATGCCCAGAAAGAAATCAAGACCAGCCCACGGAGGATTCTAGTTAGACATTTTATTTGGATTATTGAAATAAAGATGACACAGATGATACAATGTTCTTTGTTTACAGACACCCTTATTAGTCAGACAGTTTTTGATATTCAGAATGTTACACAACTTTACCTATAACACATGTGTCATACTATTCTGTTGTAACATTGATCTCTACTTTTGAAACGAATCATATTCCATGTTTCATTCACCAGACTTCTTGTCCTTGCAGATCCAGAGTCCTGTATTTTCATGCAGACACTGTACACCAGTAGTTTTGTTTTCTTACCCCATACTAATATTTCTTTGATCTATATTATGCTAAACTCCTTTATATCTATCACCTTGATCAATCATACTGTTCATACTATGACATCTCTCAACAGCACATAATTCATACCCAAAACTAGTATTGTAGGTTATGCTATTTTTCTCCACAGGATTATTTCAAATGTACATTATTATTTTAGACCCAGATGTATATTAGTACTGTCAAAAATTTTACTGCCTATCACAAATACCCCAATGACATTTGCGCATGCTGAATTTCTGCAAATGAAGAATCCCTTGAGAGCATTAGTATATGCTAACCCCAGATTGAACAAATTGCACCTATTTGTTGATGATGCCTTTGCCCATGTTAAAGAAATAGCATTTGCACATGCTGACCTAGCAAATGAAATACCCCATTACCGCATGATAACCACTAATGACACATGAGATGAAGAAGCAACAGGTTATGTATGATGAAGATGACATTTTATATTAAGGTGAAACTTTATGTTGTCACAGCTGAGATTTTGTTGAAATGTTGATGCACAAAATCCCCCACATTAACATTGGAGGAGGAATAATCTTAGTCTTTCGTGGTTACGAGATAAGACAAGGATATAATAGAATATTTGATGAATACCATGGAACAAATCAGAGCAGATGATTGTTGCACATATGAGGACCATATTTGAAGTCATTATTGAAGGATTATCAGTAGACAAGAGACATAAATGAATTATGATAATCCCATGGAACCACAGGTACTAAGGACACAAAATGGAGATTAAATAATGGAGAAAAAAAATAATGACTGAATAATTGCTACACCCAGAGGTAAAGGAAATAGAGATACATCCGCATTTTTGGAGAAGATATCTTTTTTTTTTTTTGATTTTTGCTCATTGCCTTTGTAATATGAACATTGTTGTATAACAAATGACTATTCCTTATCACGAATTACAGAATGTTGTAAGATAGTTAGAATAAATTGACAATGTACTATACTCATAACATACCCAGAATTACAGGAGAGAAAATAAATAAATGGTTGATGAAATTGGACATACTGAGATTTGCTCACCCCGAGGATATTGGATAAGAAAATAACGTTATCCCAAGGACAGACATGTCACAGATATAGTACATGGACAATTAATAAGGATATATTTCCAGTACAGAATAAGAGGAATAGGAAGGATCCACATTTTAAAATATTGGAGCACCATGAGCGATGAATTGGACTTATAAAGGAAATGGAAATGGTACACTGTATGCAAGGATAACCAGAAATAATATGGTTAAATAGTAGTCAGAGTGCAAGGAACTTTGTCTTATAAGAATATTGTAGATTCCTCACGATCAATTGAATATTTTTTTTCTTCCTTTCTATGTCACATTTTTTGAGTGATGACCCCAAAATTTTTTTTTCATCTCATATTGTCAAAAGTTCTTACATCTCAGTTAAATGTTTCCATAAATAATTGTTTGATGTGTTTTGCATAAATGTATTGCTAGATAAGGTACATAGGGAGTTACTAAGGATGAATTCTCAAGATAACAGGAGGACTAGAATAGATACAATGATATTGGTACACCATAAATGATACATTGGTGTTATGAAAAAAAAAAAAAAAAAAGACAAATATAAATTGTATACAAGGATGCCTCGAGAGTGACAACATGGATACATATTGTCAAAAGTATAAGCAGTTGTCTTAAAAGAGAAAATAAAGTAATACGGAACCCAATGTAGAAAATTCATGATGATTTGGAAACTATATTTTTCTTTTCCCTTATATTTCATAAAATGATAGTAACACATTCGTCTGTTGGTTGCTGAATAATTTGATGTTTGAAAATTGATGTATGGTAAGTCAAAGAAGATCGTTGAAGAATAAATATATATATAAAAATAATATTTTTCTAGGGAAGAGTTCACAAAAAAAAAAAAAAAAAAAAAAAAAAAAAAAAAACTGTATTGACAGAAAAGAAGGAATGATTAGAAATAACTGACTAATGGACAGGATCACCACCAGACGTACGGATATTAGAGACAAACATCACATATTTTGAAGAAAAAAAAAAAAATGTAATATAGAACATTTTCTACAGTGACGGACTTAGAACGAGTTTATACACTTACCATTTGGAAAATGTCTATAACAAGGAAACATACAAATAAATAAATAAGGATAAGCCATGAGGTTTTAATGCTTTTATTGTGAAAAATGATTACTTATAAAAATGATGCTGGTTGTATTATCGTATGATAAATATGCATATTATGTTTAGAGATGTTTTCTACATGTAATAATGAGCAAGTGGCTCATTCACTAGAAAAAAAAAAAAAAAAAAAAAAAGATTTTTTTAGTACTTGCAGGCTTTTAATATGGAGCAAATAACAGTACAGAAAAGAGATAACACCCCCACCACATCCAAGAGAATGTAATCAACTATATTTTTGAATGAAATGTAATAGATTATGATAATCCAGCCAAGTTCTGCAAATAAGATAGTTTATTGTTCATTCCCCAGTGTTGCCACTCGTCACATTTTTTTAGTGATGACCTTATGAGTGTTTTGCAGATTTTGTTAGGCAGTGTTGCCAATTTGTAAATTTGGTGAAAAATATTATGATGTGATGAATAAGTTACACTTTTTGAAGTTGATGTCCACTACTAGTTTTTTTTTTACATAGCAGACGACCTCATATAGACATAGGACCCCAGTATAGGAATTAAATTAAATTTTTTTGGAAATATTTTTGGACTTAGAAAAATTTTTGAACTTTAAAAAATTTTTTTGAACTTAGAAATTTTTGGGGATGGATTTTTGTTATTGATAGTACTCAAATGTCTCCCTACGGGATACATTTGCAGGGCCCCGGGATCTGTATGTAACCGCGTATACCGTAAGTTTTCAGATACAGGCTATATTAACATATAAAATAAATTTTTATAGAAACAGAAGATTAAAAAAGTCTTGGCGCAGATGTTTAATTAAACCAGGTTAGCTTCGAAAAGCCACGCATTATTTTAGGCTAAGCTTCGCTTCGTAACGCCAAGCATTAATTAGGGTAGCTTCGCTTACGCCAAGCATTGGTCACGTGATTTTCCCACCAATGGTGAGGCTCAGTCTTTCTTTCCCCGGAATGAACAAGAGACGAAGACTTTTTTTAGTCAGTAATGAATTTAGAGCGGTGGAGACAAGACGTAATTCTCTTTGCTCAGTGATATTCTATAGAGGAGATTGACTTCGCACAATTAATGCAACTGTGTAACTTCGAAATGTGGAATGTGATGATTTGTGAATTCACGAGAAACGTAAGTAGTGCTAAGAATTGCATGCAATAACTGTTAGAGCCCACAGTCATAACTGAAACGGAGCTACGCTCGAAAACTGGGTAAAGAATTGTAAACCCAGGCATATATCTGAACCTTTTACCAAGAATGAAGGTCCTTAAGCTGAGAGAAAGTCAAACTAAGGAATACTAATGAATAAGAGAAAGTTTGGCTCTTCATTGAAATGAAGAGATAAGAAAAACGTGAAATCTAGACCACATTAACAAATAAACGAAGGAACACTAGAAGGATAGAGGAGCCACGCCATGTTTTAGCAACTTGAAAAAGATTACGAGATGCAATAAGGAATATTGCATCATTAAAATAATGCATTGACTTTTTATGCTTGTTTATTAAATGTCAACATGCTATTATGCAAATTTGGTGTGGTTACCATTTGACTTAACCCAGTTCTTGTTGGAAATTGAATAAACATTTGTTTCATTGAACACAAATGCTGTTGACGAATCATATGTTTGCAGTTAGCCATCATACCAATTATTAAAGGATCATGCCAAAGCTAATCGTTGCAGGTGCAACACAAATAATAACCATATGCTCTAAAAATAAAACATCATAGAGGATTGTCCCCGAACCTGGTAAATTCCTGTAAGTCTGTAGAGAGAAATCATCACCTCTAGCAGGCTAGCTAGTAATCAAAATCTAATACTCTCGAGTTAAACAGCAACCCCCACTACCCTGCCCGGCCACAAATAGTTTGGTTATTTCAATCACAAAAATAAGTAGTATTAATATGTTTAACCACAAATATAAGAGATTCAATGCGGACAACTTTAAAAAACAATGCGACCGAACGATTTCTATACAAAGACTGAACGACGAAAGAAACAAGATGGCACGCGGTGGTGACGAAATGCGACGAAAGAGCGAAGAGAGCGACGAAATTTGGAAACGTGGTTATAATTGAAAACCGACAAAAGAGCGAAGCGACGAAAGTCGAGGTATGCCAGTATATATATATATATATTCTTCTTCTTCTTCTTTGATCCTTAGCCGCCGACCGTCAAAGCAGTCAGTGGCCATTACGCCTGGTGGCGTCTTGTAGGACAGCAACAAATTGATTCCACTTTGCTCGGTCGGCGGCCATCCTTCGTACAGTGCCCCAACTCTGGTTCATTTTATATATATATATATATATATATATATATATATATATATATATATATATATATATATATATATATATATATATATATATATATATATATATATATATATATATATATATATACATTGTCAGAATGACAGACAATTAGGACGCAGATCTAAATGTACTATTATACAATAACATAGCTTGGAAGAATCAAATCCGACCAGGCGTGGCGGGTGATGGTGAGAGACGGTGTGTTTCAAGGTTTTATTGATGCGCATGCGACCGGATGTAAAACGCTTGTAAAAGTTCAACAAGGTATGTACCAAAAGTTGACCTAAAAACACTACATAAAAAAAATTTATGTTGATATATAAATGTATGTGCTAAACCCAACGTTTGTTTCAGAAACTATATTTGTTTAAGATAAGAGCCAGAATACAATTTAAAGTTATTAAAATATAAATAATTTAAGTAAAGTTTACAAAAAGTACGAGCTTTCCATTATAAATTTATATTAACTACTGGAAAAAAAGGTTTGCAATAAATATTTGTTCTAAATATTTATTTCTTTTTTTTGGGGAGGTTCTCTCCCGTTAACACAAAAATACCGCAATAATTTCCCCTGAAAAAAGAAACGTGCTTACACATTCAGTACATAAACAACACTTAAAGTTCTTTCCATTCCAGTTACGGTAGCAGCTGTGCGAGGTGTTATAGACTTCACTATACTTCGTCCAGCTTATGACTGGGTGACCAGGTCTATTCATTCCTCTGTACCTTTTCCTTCGTAAATTTGCGTTGCAATCATTTTTTAAAAACCAGGTTCCTAAAGCAGATAAGCTCATCATTCTTGGTGACTTTAATGCAAGAGTAGGCTCAGATAACATCTCCTGGAATGGCACTATTGGTAGGTACGGCGTGGGTCGCTGTAACAGTAATGGACTTCGTCTCCTCCAGACTTGCGCAGAACATGACCTACTTGTCACCAACACCATTTTTCGACTTCCTACCCGCAACAGGACCTCCTGCATGCACCCTCGCTCAAAGCATTGGCACCTAATTGACTATGTAATTGTTAGGAAGAAGGACAGGCAAGATGTCCGGGTGACCAAGTCCATGTGTGGTGCCGAATGCTGGACTGATCATCGCCTCATTGTATCAAAACTTAAAATTCGTATCCAACCAGCCAGGCGCCCTCAGGGGAAGAAAACTCAAAAGAGGCTGGATGTCACCAAACTAAAGAAGACAAAAATCAAACAGTCATTTACTGACACCTTAGAAGACCGTCTCAAATCTATCTCGCTAGACGGCCAAAGTGTGGAAACAAACTGGGCAGCCCTAAGTGAGCAGATCTACAACACTGCTACAGAGGTCCTAGGTCCTTCCATCAAGAAACAAAATGACTGGTTTGATGAGAACTCAGATGATATAAAGCAGATGTTGGCTGAGAAACACCATCTCCATAAAGCATATTTAAATGATCCAAAATCTACATCCAAGAAAGACGCTTTCAACAACATGCGTAGAATCGTCCAACATAAACTACGCCAGATGCGGGATTCATGGCTGAGTAATAAAGCAGATGAGCTCCAAGGCTTTGCTGACAGCCATGACTTGAAAAATTTTTACCTTGCACTCAAAGCGGTCTATGGTCCAACATCATCAGGATCATTTCCCCTCCTTAATGCAGATGGAAAAACACTAATTACAGACAAGGAAAAAATGCTCCAAAGCTGGGCTGAACATTTTAATAATATTTTGAACCAGCCATCATCTATTAGTGACGAAGCCATCATCCGCCTGCCCCAAATTCCTATAAATGAAGCATTAGATGATGTACCAACTCTGGAGGAAACTAAAAAAGCGATTCGTCAACTGTCTAGTGGAAAGGCCCCTGGCTCCGATTCAATTCCTGTTGAGGTTTATAAAAATGGCGGTGCAGTTTTGATAGAGAAACTTCACGTGATCTTCCAGCAAATGTGGCAGAGTGAAACCATCCCACACGATCTCAAAGATGCGTCAATTATACATCTATATAAACGTAAAGGTAATCGCCAAGACTGTAACAATCATCGAGGCATCTCTCTTTTATCAATCGCTGGGAAGATATTCGCCAGAATCCTTTTGAATCGCCTTACGGCTCATCTTGACAAAGGTCTCTTACCTGAAAGTCAGTGTGGATTCCGGAAAGAACGTGGAACCACAGATATGGTGTTCGCTGCAAGACAGCTTTAAGAAAAATGCCAAGAACAGCACTGTGACCTGTACACAGCTTTCATCGACTTGACAAAGGCGTTCGACACGGTCAGTAGAGAGGGTCTATGGAAGATCATGGCAAAATACGGCTGCCCAAAGAAATTTATCACAATAGTGCAGCAACTGCATGATCGAATGCAGGCTAGAGTTCAGGAAAACGGTGAGCTATCAGAGCCATTCCCCGTCTCAAATGGAGTTAAACAAGGGTGCGTACTTGCACCGACTCTGTTCAGTATCATGTTTTCTGCTATGCTGACTGATGCTTTTAGAGACGGGGACACAGGAATCGACATTAGTTATCGTATTGATGGAAAATTGTTTAACCTTAGGAGGCTTCAAGCAAAAACCAAGGTCAAATCACACACCATCAGAGATATTCTGTTTGCTGATGATTGTGCTCTCAATGCTGGCTCAGAGGCTGATCTGCAGCATAGTGTGGATAGATTCTCCGAAGCCTGCGCCAACTTTGGGCTTACCATCAACACGAAGAAAACAGAAATCATGTACCAACCAGCTCCTGGCACAGTTTATACTGAGCCAGTCATCAAGGTTAATGGTGAGAAACTGAATGTTGTGAACAGATTCACATACCTTGGTAGCACACTATCCCAGAACATTGTCATTGATGATGAGGTGAACACCAGGATCTCCAAAGCCAGCAGCACATTTGGCAGACTATACACCAACGTTTGGCATCGAAGTGGCATTAGTCTACAGACAAAGCTGAAGGTGTACAGAGCTGCGGTGCTTCCAGTGCTGCTATATGCATGTGAAACATGGACTGTATACAGGCGCCACGTAAAGAAGCTAAACCACTTCCATACAGTCTGTCTCAGGAAGATAATGAACATCAAATGGCAAGACGAGATCTCGGATACCGCCGTTCTTGACAGAGCTGGTATCCCTAGTATTGATACTATTCTGATGCAGTCACAGATTCGCTGGGCAGGTCATGTAGTCCGCATGCCAGACCATCGACTGCCAAAGATACTCTTTTATGGTGAGATGCAGAAGGGTAAACGCTCCCATGGTGGCCAAAAGAAGCGCTTCAAAGACACGTTAAAGACGTCATTGAAAACCTTTGACATAAACCCAGACACATGGGAAGCTGCTGCGCAAGACCGAACTGCTTGGCGCACATCTCTTCGTAAAGGTGCAGCGGCATGCGAATCATCCAGAAGAGCAGCAGCGGAACAGCGGAGACAAGCTAGAAAAGACCGTGAAATAAAACCTTCACATGAAGCAAACATTCCCTGCCCACACTGTCCGAGATTTTTCCAGGCCCACATCGGGCTCATCAGTCACCTTTGTACCCATAGACTAACCTAACATATTCCTAAATAATTGGATGAACAGAGTGGTCTTCATCACCCGTGATGGACGAACAACAGCGGTAGCAGCTGTGCGAGGTGTTATAGACTTCATTATACTTCGTCCAGCTTATGACTGGGTGACCAGGTCTATTCATTCCTCTGTACCTTTTCCTTCGTAAATTTGCGTTGCAATCATTTCCGAGAAACCAGGTAGATTAACAAACACATACAACTTGTTTGAATAATATACCCCCCACCCCCTTTTCCCCTAGAATAAAAGATGCGTGGGACTGAGTGATACACACTGAGACACCACTATACTGGTAATTGGTATATTAAATAAACTAACTCCGAAAATAAACTTTGCGTACCCAATATTTTCGGATATAAGACTGGCGTGTTAAAGACTCTGTACCTCCAGTTCCATCACACAGACAGAGAGGAGAAGCCAGCGAGATAGGAGTCAAGAGAGATTTCTAGTATATGGCGTGATTAATAACTACGCCCAGGCCGGTCCCATTGTAAACTAAAATATTATTATTATTAAGTTTTTAACATTCGCGAGATGTTTGACATACTAGTCCATGTTAACTGATATTTGTGACTCGTTTTTATTTAAATTTTGCCTTGTTTTCACGAGGCGCGCCCTGATCAACCTAAACACAAAGACCGACGGTTATATTACGGCGCATGTCCAAGTATAAAAGACCTTGTGGTCCAGTAATATCTAGGAACGTGTCTTAAAGAACGTCTCTCATGTCATATTAAGTAGCATCTTGTTTTTTTTTTCATCATCATCATCATCCGACACGTCATGAAGGAGCATTGACCTTTAAAAAAATGTGTCATGTTCTCCTGTCTTGTACTAACCTCTCAAGATCTTTACATCTCTACTTTATCGCTTTTACTTATGTTTCCAGTTCTCTTCTCCTTGTGGTTTCCGGTCTCCTTGTATCTCTCTTACTGTGTGATTGTAGCCGTGCCAGTGTTCCTTAGGACTGGAACGGCACTATATATCCTTATGTGGCGGGGCAGGGAAACGTCTCTTATGTCTTACTGAGAGTTTTCCTTTTCATATAACAGAGAGCAGATGTTTAACTGGCTTAATCACCAGAGATCTAGATTTCTCTCCTAAATTGGGGTTACCAGGTTCGATATTCTTCTCTTATTGATGTAGTGTAGCGAACGTTGTTAAATTGGGTTTAGTGTTCAACATAATTTTCCAACTGAATGATTCTTAACAGCCTTGGTGTTCAATGCAATGACTTTTTATTAAACTTTCAACAGGAACTGGTTTTGAAACAATTTGTAAAAAGTTCTTGCAAAACATAGCATGTTGACAGTAATAAACATAGGTATATACAGGTTAATATGTTCTCACTGATGCCTATTCCCATTTGCATCTTTTAATCTGTTCAATTTGCAAGGAATAGCGTGGCTCCTCTATCCTTCTAGTTTTCCTTCATTTTATTATATTTTCTAGGCTCGACGACATTTTTCTATGTCTTCCATTTTGTCGTATATTGAGTCACTCAGCCTTCGTAGGTATTCCTAAATGTTCTCTCAACTTAAGGTCTTTCCTCCGTAAGCATTTCATTCAAATATAACCTAGGCTTTCATTGCTGCACATCTTCGAGCGTGACTCTGCTTGGCTTAGTACCGTGAGCTCTAACAGTTTTCTTTATTAAGCATTTCATTTGACAGTACTTACTGAATTAAAGAATTCACAAACACTTCCAATACATGATGGAATATACACAACTGCATATTATGAAAAAATGATCTCTTCAACTGGAATTTACACTGAGAAGGAAAAACAAGTCTTCACTAGACCGCTCTCAATTCATTTCTGCTATGGCGTCTTGTTCTACATTTCCTGCCGGTAGAAAGAAGTGAGCCTTCCCATTGGTTGGAGATCACATGACCAATGCGTTATCGAAGCCAAGCCGGCCTAATTAGAAATCTGTGTCAAGATTTCTTTATATCTTCTGTTTCTTATAAGAATTTATTTTATGTTAATCTGTGCCTCTTTCTGTTACTGGTAGGGTATAGTCTATTTCTGAAGAAAATCCGATATGCACGGCCACATACAGATCCCGGGGCCCTGCAAATGTATCCCGTAGGGAGACATTTGAGTACTATCAAATCTTAAAAAATGTATCCCCAAAAATTTCTTAAGTTCAAAAAAATGTTCAGAAAAATTTAAAGTTCAAAAAATTTTCTAAGTCCAAAAATAATTCGGAAAAATTTAAACTAATTCCTAAACCTGGTTTCCTATATCTATATGAGATCAACTTCTCTATAAAAACCTAGGGATGGACATCAACTTTAAAAAATTGTAACAATCTAGCATTTACAACATTTTTCATCCAATTTTCAAATT
The DNA here is from genome assembly GCA_024509875.1 of Oreohelix idahoensis. NCBI lineage: Eukaryota > Metazoa > Mollusca > Gastropoda > Stylommatophora > Oreohelicidae > Oreohelix > Oreohelix idahoensis. The sequence continues at coordinate 67,400 of JAMPIV010008964.1, read as the reverse complement.
GGCAACACTGACCATTAATATCATCCAAAACATTTATAAGGTCATCACTCAAAAAAAATGTGACAAGTGGCAACACTGGGAAATATGAGCAATAGTATATCATATTTGTATAACTTAATCATAACTAAATGCATGTTGACAACAGTTTATTAGTCCTAGTGGGGGGCGGGGTGTAATATCATTTCTGTTCCTGTCATTGGTTTCATATCCCAAGGCTTCAAGTACTCTAAAAATGTTGAAGTTATTTTCTTCCTGATATTCCATCACCATGGGTGTAATTTATTTATTCTTTTGATTCCAAGTATTTTACAGTTTATTCATAGAGATTTTGAAGGTGTCCACATCCTTATTGTCATGTTGATCTCTTTTTCAATAAACAGTTTATCCTTCCTTGGTTATCCATCATGTTTTCTTTTCCAATGATTTATCCGGTTGGTCATTGTTATTATATAAATTTTCTAGTCATATGGATGAAAATTTCTAAATTATAATGTAACCATAACATTTAAACATGCCATCATATTGTTTACAATAAAAGCATTACAACTTCATAGCTTATTCTTATTTATTTGTGTCTGAATGTTTCCTATTTTTGCCATTTTCCAAATGGTAAGTGTATAAATTCGTTCCAAGTCTATCACTGTAGAGGATGTTCTATATTTTACATTTTCTCAAACTATGTGATGTTTGTCTCCAATATCCATACAGGTAATAGGTCTGGTAATGATCCTGTCCATTTATGATTCAACCATTTTTTTTTTTTTGATTGTTTGGAATCTTTCTTTTTTTTTTCTTCTGGTTTTCTGTCACCACGTTATTCTCATATGTGAGCCATATCTTACAATTATCATTTATTACTAGTCTTTTTAGGAGCCGCGGTAGCATAGTGGTTAGTGCACTGGCTTCCTAGCGCAGTGGTCTATGGTTCGATCCCCAGATGAGGCGGAAAAATGTTTAGGCCACAAACGGCTCCTGGGTCGACCCAGCCCCAAATGGGTACCAGAGCTACTCTGGGAAGGTTAAGGCGGCCGGCGTGATGCCGACCACATTACCCCTCGTGTGCCGACGGTCAAGATAATATGGGCCTAACACCATATTCCCAATATGCCTAAATGGGCGTGTAACGGGTTCCTTTACCCTTTTTTTTTACTAATCTTTTTCGAAAATCAACTTTGCACTAACTTGGTTGCAACTATCATACATCAACTTATTCAATCAATCATCAACACAATACAACATGTCATTTAATATTCCTATTTGTCTTCTTTCTTTCTTTTAAGACAAGGTTCCTGGCATTCTGGCGACTATGTATCCTTACTAATCTCTGGTTCCATGTAACATTTTCTTTCTTTTGTTCTTTTTTTTTTTTTCAATGTATCATTTTATGTCTTTCCACAATTCCATGCTATGTGGATCCTGTCTAGTTCTCTTGTTATAACCAGAAATATATCCGTAGTGAACCTTATGAGCTGTCAATATTCACTTTTTTTTTTTTTAACAACACATCATACAATGATTTATGTTAAACATCAACAACATTTTTCAAATTTTATGACAACAGGAGAAAAAATTTGTTTTGTACATATTTTCAATATTTCACCACCAACTCTGCCTTCGCAGGTCGAAGGTTTTTCAGAGTTATGTGGTGTTTATTACATCTGCTGACTACAGCCAGATGGGTAATCTATTTAAAATTTCCTAAGTCATTTGCAGGTGTGGGGTATGAGGGTATATTTATTCCGATGGTAATCCATGATTCAGCAATATGGATGTCCAATCTGGGTACTCTTTTATAATATTATATCCGTCAATCCATGGGGGTTACATTGTTCCTGGTCCATATATCATAAGGGTGATCCAAGCTCAGTATTGTCACAATATCTCAATCATTTTTCAATCCTCTGATTTGTTGTATTGTTTAATTTAGGATACCATAGGCATTTTAATATACCCAGTAGCAAGCAATCTTCATGTGCATTCATCTTATTACAATCAGGTTCACAATACACGGCAAGTGGCAAAAATATCAAGAAATTATTCTCTCCCAAAATATGGAGATATTAACATTTTATTCCATTATTATTATTGTCTTTAACCTCTGCGGTTCTATGGGATATGCATAGTCCATTTGCGTCTCTTGTCCAATAATGATCCATGCATTTATGGTTCTCATATGTGGCAATTTTATTCCCTGATTTGCTCTATGTTTATAGATTCCAGGAAATTTCAATTATTTTTCTCTGTTATTTCATAACAGCCTCAAATTTTTCATTAACCCATTCTAATGTGAGCATTAGTGCATAAACCGCACACCAAAACATTAATTGTCTCACATAAAATTTCACCATAACTTAAAATGGCATCTTCATCATCATTAAACAGTTGCATCTTCCTTAAATAGGACATCAGTGGCTATCATCCGGTAATGGGTGTTCAATGTGGGTTCAGCATATACAAATGCTGTAGAGGGGTATTTCATTTGCTAAGTCAGCATGTGCAAATGTCATTTCTTTAACATGGGCAAAGGCATCATCAACAAATAGTTGCAATTTGTTCAATCTGGGGTTAGCATATACAAATACTCTCAAAGGATTTTTCATTTGCAAAAATCAGCATGCGCAAATGTCAGTGGGGTACCTGTCATAGGTAGTATCAACAAAATATTGTTGGATTATCAGAGATCATGCTGGTGGGGGTATGACTGGTGATGGGCAGTCGGAGTAAAAACTAATTTCTCACTCTGAAATGGTGATTTTTTTTTTCTTCATTCTTTTCTTGTCTACTGTATCAGCTGCTAAATCTTAGGGCAGTCAATATATTACAAGAGAATGATAATAATCAATTTACTAATCACTAGAGATACTATCAATTCTAAACAATAGGGCTGCAAGCAATAGACAAGGTCAGAAGATAATTAACATAGTGGTGACTGCTGTCAATAAGGGGTTAGGAGAGGGTACTGTAAGTTCTTGATAGATAGGTAAAATTTAAGATTGCCTGATTACAACATTATTGTAATTCGAAGGGATGAAAGTGATTTGGATCGAAAAACTCATGAGTCCAGAATGTCATCTTCAAAATAGTGGAAAGAAAAATAGTAAGTTAAGGATTGTGATAGTGGAGTGAGGAAAATCTTACAATAGCGAGTTAAAGGTTAGATATACAATTCCTTTTGCGGAGTAAACAAATTTTAAACAAATTTCATATACATGCTAAAATCGATATACCTGTGGATAAAATAGGATAGCATGCAATAATAATTTCAGATGTCATAGTGGTGTCAGTGTGATGGATCGAAATGATATATATAAAGGAGTTTAGTATAATTGAGATCAAAGAAATATTAGTATGAGGTAAGAAAAAAACTACTGGTGTAAAGTGCCTGCATGAACATGCACTAAGATTCGAAATTACAGAACTCTGGAGCTGCAAGGACAAGAAGTCTGGTGAATGAAGCGTGGACTATGATCAGTTTCAAAAGTAGAGATCAAAACTTCAACAGAATAGTGTGACACATGTGCTACAGGTGGGGTTGTACATTAACATTTTCAATATTAAAAAAAAATGTTTGTAACTAAATAGTGTCTGTAAACTCGTAACACCGTGTGTTATCAATTGTTTTGTCATTTTTATTTCACAAAACTATACTATTTCTAATGGAAATGCTCCGTGGGCTGGTCTTGATTGTTCTCTGGGCATCAGTATTTTAAGGCTGGGGAAAAAAACTTTCTCAGTGAGGCTTTGACATCTTAGTCTGGAAGCAAGTCATTTGAACTGTCAAAAACTGAAAATAGAGTACATGGGAAAGTTAGTACATTGTTAATCAATACGTGCACATCAGCGTAGACCGTGTTCGGAGTGGCGAACACATAAAACACCTGGGCGTGTTTTTTTTAGAAAAGCCTTGTGAATTCTTTCGCGAGCTCCAACATTGCAATTTCCCGACTGCTTAGGCGAGGATCATATTGAGCAGCGGTGGGTTCAGTATGTGATACAACATTGGTCAAGTGGTGGGGCGCTGAAGACATCGAGGAATGCGGTGGTGGTTTCAATGTGGTTGGGGTTTGCATGGCTGGAACATCTGTTAGTTTTGAGGCAGGGGCATGTTTCGCCTTGATTTTTCGTCTGACTTGGGTCTGCGGTATATTAACACTGTTTACAGTGGGCACAGTAATCTGCACACTGTTGTTTTTGACAAGTTGAGCTGAGGCTAATACTTCTCGGCTGGGCTTTGAAACATGATAGCGTTTCTTCAATATTTTTCGTCTGATTTCATTTTGTGGCAATTTCATGCATTTAACGACAGGAGGTGAGTCATCTGACCCTGCTGTATAGGTGCGTTTGACACTGGAGCTGACTGGTATAAATAATGTGCTATTCGCATCACTGGTTTCAATAGAACCGGCTGTATCAATGTCTGTTTCTTGTTCATATAGTTCTACCATTTCTCTGTCATTTTGCTCGTTGGGGTCTGACAAAGCTGTGCCGGGGCCGACACTGTCTTCTCTCATGTCTTGTTCCGTTTCGTCCCCATAAAGAGTGCTGGTATATGGTTCAACAATCTGTTTGGGTATAGTTTCTTCAGGATCTGATTGTTCTGAACGACCAATCTTGTTCTTGTGGTATCTCAGTGTTTGGTTTTCACTAGTGTTCCCACTGGAACTGCCTGAACTGGGGGTGTGATAGGTATCAGCTGACGATTTATCACTGCGGGAGTAAGTTTGAGTGTGAATATAAGTTGCTTTGTTGTTGTCATCGTGTGACGGCTGTGGCATGATTTCTTCATTTCTAATGCGCAGGTCTCTGTCTTGTAGTCTATTACGTAATTCAAGTGGGTGGATGTCTTCTTCACTTTCTGACGAATTCCTTTGTTGTCTTGCTCGTTGTATTTCATCTGTAGGTGGTCTGGGTATGTGGTCGTCTTGGTAAAATTCAGAGTCTGTCGTCTCTGACTCTGATATGTCAGACGAATCTGTACTGGATGGATTATAATTTAGGGTGGCCTTTCTGACTGGTTTTGTATTTGTCGTCAGAGGCGGAATGGGCCGGTGATTATCAATTTTGAGTTGTTTTACGTGAGCTTTTGTTTGGTGTTGTTTCTCTATCTGATTTGCTTGCTGCCATCGTCTATCTCTCTCTCTAAATCTTTCTTCCACTTCTTTTCTGTACTTCTCCATTTCAACACTGCACAAATCAAGTAAGTCCTCTGTAACTTGTCTTGATTTTATCCTGACTGGTATTAGACTCTTCTTAAACCTGTCATCCGTTTGCACTGCGACATTCTCTGTCCGAGGCTCTATTCTAATGACTGCAGGCTCAGTTCGTTGTTTCAAATTTAATTTTGGTCTCCCTTCTTTGACTTTCAATGGTTTTAGTTGAATTTCAACAATGTCCTTTATTTCAATCTTATAAACTTTTGCAACCAATCCGTCTACTATTCTTATGCAAGGGAAATCGACTGCGTAGCTTCTACAACGCTTTAACTCTGAAGCGAGGTCTCTCAATGCTATTCTCTTCTTTCTGTTCTGTATGGTTCTTGAACAACTCTCCATGTTTGAATATCAGTTCAAGTCAACTATTTATTCTTCTCTGTCTATGATTCTTGTTCTATTGGTATTTTCTTATATAGGCTGTTGTTGATGTTGTTGCTCCACACCAAGCTGTTGAAAATTATGTAGTAAATCGTCCATGGTCTATGATCGCTAGTTATTTGCTTTATCAAAGAGAAGTGGTCACGGGCACCATATATCCTTACATGTAGCCGTGCCAGTGTTCCGTAGGACTGGAACGGCACTATATATCCTTATGTGGCGGGGCAGGGAAACGTCTCTTATGTCTTACTGAGAGTTTTCCTTTTCATATAACAGAGAGCAGATGTTTAACTGGCTTAATCACCAGAGATCTAGATTTCTCTCCTAAATTGGGGTTACCAGGTTCGATATTCTTCTCTTATTGATGTAGTGTAGCGAACGTTGTTAAATTGGGTTTAGTGTTCAACATAATTTTCCAACTGAATGATTCTTAACAGCCTTGGTGTTCAATGCAATGACTTTTTATTAAACTTTCAACAGGAACTGGTTTTGAAACAATTTGTAAAAAGTTCTTGCAAAACATAGCATGTTGACAGTAATAAACATAGGTATATACAGATTAATATGTTCTCACTGATGCCTATTCCCATTTGCATCTTTTAATCTGTTCAATTTGCAAGGAATAGCGTGGCTCCTCTATCCTTCTAGTTTTCCTTCATTTTATTATATTTTCTAGGCTCGACGACATTTTTCTATGTCTTCCATTTTGTCGTATATTGAGTCACTCAGCCTTCGTAGGTATTCCTAAATGTTCTCTCAACTTAAGGTCTTTCCTCCGTAAGCATTTCATTCAAATATAACCTAGGCTTTCATTGCTGCACATCTTCGAGCGTGACTCTGCTTGGCTCAGCACCGTGAGCTCTAACAGTTTTCTTTATTAAGCATTTCATTTGACAGTACTTACTGAATTAAAGAATTCACAAACACTTCCAATACATGATGGAATATACACAACTGCATATTATGAAAAAATGATCTCTTCAACTGGAATTTACACTGAGAAGGAAAAACAAGTCTTCACTAGACCGCTCTCAATTCATTTCTGCTATGGCGTCTTGTTCTACATTTCCTGCCGGTAGAAAGAAGTGAGCCTTCCCATTGGTTGGAGATCACATGACCAATGCGTTATCGAAGCCAAGCCGGCCTAATTAGAAATCTGTGTCAAGATTTCTTTATATCTTCTGTTTCTTATAAGAATTTATTTTATGTTAATCTGTGCCTCTTTCTGTTACTGGTAGGGTATAGTCTATTTCTGAAGAAAATCCGATATGCACGGCCACATGATTCCAGAACAAGGATTGCCTTGTGATACTATCAACAGGATTCATTAATGTGTGCCCTAACCATCGCCAACTTCTTCTCATCTTTAACTCTTAACCCATCTACACTTCTCATCTTTATCTCTTAACCCATCTACACTTCTCATCTTTTTCTCTTAACCCATCTACACTTCTCATCTTTTTCTCTTAACCCATCTACACTTCTCATCTTTTTCTCTTAACCCATCTACACTTGTCATCTTTTTCTCTTAACCCATCTACACTTCTCATCTTTATCTCTTAACCCATCTACACTTCTCATCTTTATCTTCAGTTTGAGGCTGTGGCTGGTGGTGGGAGACAACAAACACTCCCACGTTTCTGGTCTATAGTTCATTTGTAAAAGTGTCTCCGTATCAATGTTTTTTTAAATTCATTTTTTTTTTCTTTTTCCTTATCTTTCAGTTTTGCAGCAGCTTCTTGTATTATTGACGCATAAAGCAATTGTCTGTGTGTGTATTTCTTCTTCATTCATGTAGACACTGCGGTATAGTCTAAATCTAATATTGCTACACTGTCTTAAATAAGTAAACAAAGAAATTAAACACAATTTAATTAAACTGTCGAGACATCGCTACATTACACATGTAATGTACCTATCAAAATGTGTAAGCACATATATATCATGTCAGCAATACAGACAACGTTGGAGCAGCAGACATTGACATAAAAAAATACAAAAGCAAGAGGAATTTCAATAATATTTAGTCATCAACAGAAATCGAGTCCAATATAAAAAATATCAAGCCTGTCTTACTGTATGTCTGTAAAACATGGACAGCAACAAATAGGACAACCAGAAATACGAAGACTTTCATAAAAGGCTGCTTGCCAAGAAAAGAATAATTGAAATGATGTGACAAGATGACTATGTGAAATTGATGATAAATAACAGACGGACACCTCTGGAAAGTGAGATAGTGTTGGATAGGATACATCATAACAAAATTAGTCGATATCAATACAAGGCAGTCATTGTTCTGTTATAACATGGATCGATGAAGTAGAATGAGACCAGCAAAACACATAAAGAGAAGAGAAATGGCGATAGACATGAAAGGATATATAAGACATGGACATACATTGAATTGATGGCACGTGACAGTAACACGTGACATGTTTTTATTGAGGACCTGTACTCCACAGGGAGTAGAAAGGTACTGATAATGATGACGTCATGCTGGCTGGTTTTCTGGGAATACGAAAGTATTAGGCAGGAGAAACGTTGATCCTAATGTGATAGGATGGGCGAGATGATGATGATGTGCTGGCTCGTTTTCTGGGAATACGAGAGTAACAGGCCGGAGAAACGTTGATCCTAATGTGATAGGGTGGGCGAGATGATGATGATGTGCTGGCTTGTTTTCTTGGAATACGAGAGTAACAGGCCGGAGAAACGTTGATCCTAATGTGATAGGGTGTGCGAGATGATGATGATGTGCTGGCTTGTTTTCTGGGAATACGAGAGTAACAGGCCGGAGAAACGTTGATCCTAATGTGATAGGGTGTGCGAGATGATGATGATGTGCTGGCTGGTTTTCTGGGAATACGAGAGTAACAGGCCGGAGAAACGTTGATCCTAATGTGATAGGGTGGGCGAGATGATGATGATGTGCTGGCTGGTTTTCTGGGAATACGAGAGTAACAGGCCGGAGAAACGTTGATCCTAATGTGATAGGGTGGGCGAGATGATGATGATGTGCTGGCTGGTTTTCTGGGAATACGAGAGTAACAGGCCGGAGAAACGTTGATCCTAATGTGATAGGGTGGGCGAGATGATGATGATGTGCTGCCTGGTTTTCTGGGAATTCGAGAGTAACAGGCCGGAGAAACGTTGATCCTAATGTGATATGGTGGGCGAGATGATGATGTGCTGGCTAGTTTTCTGGGAATACGAGAGTAACAGGCCGGAGAAACGTTGATCCTAATGTGATATGGTCGGCGAGATGATGATGTGCTGGCTAGTTTTCTGGGAATACGAGAGTAACAGGCCGGAGAAACGTTGATTCTAATGTGATAGGGTGGGCGAGATGATGATGATGTGCTGGCTCGTTTTCTAGGAATACGAGATTAACAGGCCGGAGAAACGTTGATCCTAACGTTATAGCGTGATCGAGATGATGATGATGTTCTGACAGGTTTTCTGGGAATACGAGAGTAACAGGCCGGAGAAACGTTGATCCTAATGTGATATGGTGGGCGAGATGATGATGTGCTGGCTAGTTTTCTGGGAATACGAGAGTAACAGGCCGGAGAAACGTTGATCCTAATGTGATATGGTGGGCGAGATGATGATGTGCTGGCTAGTTTTCTGGGAATACGAGAGTAACAGGCCGGAGAAACGTTGATTCTAATGTGATAGGGTGGGCGAGATGATGATGATGTGCTGGCTCGTTTTCTAGGAATACGAGATTAACAGGCCGGAGAAACGTTGATCCTAACGTTATAGCGTGATCGAGATGATGATGATGTTCTGACAGGTTTTCTGGGAATACGAGAGTAACAGGCCGGAGAAACGTTGATCCTAATGTGATATGGTGGGCGAGATGATGATGATGTGCTGGCTGGTTTTCTGGGAATACGAGAGTAACAGGCCGGAGAAACGTTGATCCTAATGTGATAGGGTGGGCGAGATGATGATGATGTGCTGGCTGGTTTTCTGGGAATACGAGAGTAACAGGCCGGAGAAACGTTGATCCAAATAATGACACTCACAAACATTTATCGTCAATGTATTTGACAAAGTTGAATTTCGGCGGCATTGTTCTTTTTTGCTTCATTTATTTTTTTGTTGAAATAAATATTTAATAGTCTCTTTCATAAGTCTTCTCAAAATATAAATATTTATTAGTGTCTTTCATACGTTTTCTCAACATATAAATATTTATTAGTGTCTTTCATAAGTCTTCTCAAAATATAAATATTTATTAGTGTCTTTTTCATAAGTATTCTCAAAATATAAATATGTATCATAAGTCTTCTCAAAACATAAATATTTATTAGTGTCATTCATAAGTTTTCTCAAAATATAAATATTTATTAGTGTCTTTCATAAGTTTTCTCAAAACATAAATATTTATTAGTGTCTGTCATAAGTCATCTCAAAACATAAACAAGAACAACTGACGACCTGAGATCTTTACCATACTAACTACTACCTGTTATTTTATCCATTCAAGTCACGTGAACATTTAATTGTATCTGGTAGAATAAATTTGTTATCTGACTAGAGAATAATCTGTTCCACATAATACATTCACTTCTTTCACGTGGAGTCTAGGCAGTGGCGTAACTACAATGTAAGGGGCCCCCTGGCACATTTGACATGAGGCCCTTTTTAAATAATGGGCTCAACAACTATAATCAATATATGGCAAACCTGTATAAACAATGAAACCAAAAACCATCAACATAAACATCATCATAAACATCATCATAAACATCATCATAAACATCATCACAAACATCATCATAAACATCATCATAAACATCATCATAAACATCATCATAAACATCATCATAAACATCATCATAAACATCATCATAAACATCATCATAAACATCATCATAAACATCATCATAAACATCATCATAAACATCATCATAAACATCATCATAAACATCATCATAAACATCATCATAAACATCATCATAAACATCATCATAAACATCATCATAAACATCATCATAAACATCATCATAAACATCATCATAAACATCATCATAAACATCATCATAAACATAATCATAAACATCATCATAAACATAATCATAAACATCATCATAAACATCATCATCATCAGTAACCTTGAGTTCCCCAAGGAGTATAGGCTACCAACACATGTGTACCACGTCCTACTCAAGATCTCTCTATGTCTTCTTCATCCCTGTTATTTCTGGCAGCAGAAAATATCACGTGATATGACGTTCAACGACAGTATACAGAAATTCAAAAGGTATATACATATATAGGTGAGGTTGTCGTTCGACCCTTGCTATCCTGGGTCCACTCGGTGCTTCCCCCCCCCCCCCTCTCGATTTATTCGGGCAGTAGTTACGCCTCTGAGTCTTGATTCAGATACATGCAGTGCCTGTGAAGTCTTCTTTCTTTATACATCACTATAACCTAGTATATAGTAACGGCTGTGGTAATATGACCAATGGGAGTAAATCCTTCTTTATACATCACGATCTAGTAATATGCAGAAACAGCAATGATAATATAACCAATGGGAGTAAGTCCAGACATTTTGACTTTGTGCTACTTGATAGTACTGGCCTAGTAAGCTCTGTCTAGAGCTCCCCATATCGTCATTGGATTCTTGTTACTAATCTTTCTAATGATGATATCCCAAAACCTGCCTTGGAACTAGTACCAACTACCTTTAATGCAAATATAACTACAGATAATCCAGATGGTTACTCATGTCAACCCACGAATCTCAGATATGAAACCACACAACTCACCGACACATCACCCCGCACAAACATCCGTTGAAGACCTCCATCAAGAAGAACATCAAGGGCACCAACAACGCCATCGTGCACGACCTCAGCCATAGCAACCATCGACACACGCCTCACAACACACATCACATCATCATTGGGCACTCACTGATAAAAGGTATTCACAGTGACAGAATGTCAACAACGTCAGAGGACATTGTCACAGTAATACCACTACCATTAGCTGAAATAGTGAGAACGACCAATGAAATAAGCCATCTCAACACAAATAATTCTCAACATAAAACATGTCAGTTCTACAGTACACGTAGGGATAAATGATAGCACAAATGGATACACTATTAATCCATTAAACATCTCCACAAAATAGTGAACATGTAATACCAAAATTCTATTCCATATCTATTTCGTCAATAATTCCACCCAGCAACGGTAAAGCATGCCAAACTGTAGACATAAAATACAAGGTGTTATATCATTTCTGCCCTAAACATCATATTTCGTTAATTAACTTTTTTTTTATCATTGTCAAGTGCGCCAAAAAAGATGCTATACATAGACCATGTCCACACTTCTCAGCTAGGGACTAGCTACCTGTTGCTGTCATTTTTGACGGAGTCATCTGTCAAGTTATTTGCTCATGTTTTTATCATAAGAATAATTGTGTCTTTACCTGCGATGTCAGGTTGATTAGGGGTTGTCTTCCCTTGTTTATTCATTCATTGTGTTTGACCTTTAGGGTCAAAGGTAGACAATTCTGGCGTATGCCCATAGGCAGGGTTTTTTAAGCGGGAGTTGAGTTAGACTTCCGGCAAGCCGTGAAGTGTCCTGGTTTTCTGAAGGGACCAAGGGTCCATTGTGTTTTTCGGGGAGAATCTTCGAAGTGACTGCGATGGCAGTTTTCCCCAGTGAATCTCTGTGCGTTGGAATGACAGCAGAGTTCCTTATTATGTTCTGTGGATTCGGTTACAGGTAATACCGACTTTTTCCATTACTATGCTTTCGGTGGCAGAACATGTTAGAAGATTGCCTAGTCTGTGAACTGCAGCTCACCGATCCTCCATTTCAGAACTTATATTTTGTGCTCGAGGTAGCCATCCAAGACTATTAGTCTTTATATTGTCCAGAAATCCAGTGACGAAGATATATTGTGGGAACCGCAGATTGGCGGTATTTATGTCTACAATAAGCATTACTGCAGGGTTGATGGTAACCTGCTTATCAGAAGTACACAGCTGACGTCAGAACGAGGACTGTGTTTTCGGCTAATGTACTACAGCCTAATACAGTGCAATTGGCGGGGAATGCCAAGTTGCACCTATGTGTCAAAGTGATTAAGGTATCTGACGCGTTTAGTCAGTGATACCAGGGCGACGCCACGAACTGTCATTAATGAAGAACATTGTATTGACCATGCACGAATATTCAAATGTTTACCAGCTTGTTGAATGCCTAATGTATACCTATCGATTTCCGGTCAGCATGACATTGTTACACTGACTGTTCCTGTTGATACCATGTGTGTTCTCGTCAATAAATGTTTTGAAACGTGCCTGCAGTGTCCAAGCATCCTTGACTACTGCATGTGAGTGTATGGGTTGCAGGGTCTACATATATACGAGCCTAAACACATTCGCGCCTTCATTCGCACCCACACTCAGTTCATCATACGCTCGCACTACACACCTAACAACATGTATACTGTCTTGGGCCAGTGATCACCTCAACAAGAGAAAAAGACAGTTACATTTCTGGTGGACCAGTTACGTGGGCTCTTCTGCTACATTTTTGGTGGACCAGATCTGTGGGTTTAAAAAGAACAGAGCGAGCAATTAACATTATTGGTGACATTAATGGATCCAGAAATTTACATTTCTGGTTGACCAGCTGATGGGGCTATATAAATCATCCTATACAGCACTCCAGCCTTAAACAGACACCCCACCAGGCTATTTACAGTTGCTGTTACATGTATGATGTCTCCAGTGTTGTCCAGAAATTTACAAGAAGGACAAGTACACATTACATTTCTGATCTGTGGGTCTAAGCTACACACTGGACAGCTGTAACACACATCGCTAATTCTACACTTGCAAGTTTTGGCTACAACAGGACAGAAATAGGTCATCAACTGTTGACCCAGATAAACAGTGCTAGCATTTATGTTATAATGCTGCTTGAACAACAACAGGACAAATACTGAAGTTGGCATCGAGGCGTTTGCTACGTGGACCATAGCTGCATAGAAGGCGAGTCCCTATTGTGAACAGTACTGCTGGTTGTTACACGTTGCAGTCAAGAACTGACTTTTCTATGTCCGAGCATTCAAGTTACATTGTTCGAGGTCAAGTGTTTGTAAACAGTACGTGGAAATTGTAAACATTCAATGTGCAAGTCCTAAGTCGAGAAGGTCATAGTAACTTTTGTTCGTGAATACCACTTTATGCTACAGTGGATTTGACATTCAGTGCGCGCTTGACATTTTGTTTCTGTGTTCGCAAGGAGCAAGAAATTTACTTTAGTTTCAGCTGTGACTGAACTTGTTCTGCAACACATTGAAATACTGATTGCTATATATATGTTTATGTTACTTCTACTGTTTTTGTGTATTTTCTTGTGTTTTTCTGCGGGTTTTCGGTTGGTGGGTCTTACAGTAAATATGCCACTTAATCGATGGTTACTGTAAGCGTTCTGTAGGGATTGCAATTTTCTTAATTGAAATTTCCTAGCGACTTTTGTTGCTATTTTTTTTTTAGCTGTGACGACATGAGTTAGTGTTGTTTTCGTTATTTTTCCGTTCTTTGATTTTCGATTAGTTTTGTTTGTATCTGTTCTTCTCTCATTCCTTCCGTTTGTTTCTTTACACCTTTTCGTTTATAACAGTGTTGCCATTTGTCTTGTTTATTTTTCGCGGTCATCATTACACATTTGTGTAACATTTTCTTTACTTTTTGCTGTATTGTTTATTTGACTTCTGCGAACGTTTTCGGTCATTGTTCTGTATTTTTGTCTTTGTATTTTTGATTGTACTACATTATTGTCATACACTGTCTACATACATATACTTGGTCATGTATTATTATTATTATTGATAAGGTACACTCTTCATATAGAGATTGTTAATAAAATATTATTATATAAGATATTTATACAAGTTCTTTGATAAAAGACTTGTTATCCACAAAGATTGAGACAAGGTGAAATACATATTCAAGTTCTTTATAAAAAAGACTTGTGCCCATAGTGAGTGGGATATAAAGGAATTATTTTCCACAGGAACTCAAGTGATTTTTTGTTACATTATAAACAAGAGGACCATACAAGGTCTGTGTCTAAGACTAAGAGAGTGAAATAAAGTGAAGTGAGTATACAAGTCTAGCATTTCAGACTTGTCTCCCATTGAAGTGGGATAAGGTAATTGTTGAATTTTTCAGGTTACTGATCTCATTGGATTTCTTCATCCAGCAAGGGTTAACCCTTGGTAAGTCTGGTAAAGAATTGGAAGAATATTCATCTGCTCTATTCGCCATTGCATTAAAGTCAGAAGAAAAGAAACAAAAAGAGGAAATTAAATTGAAAGCTGAACAAAGGAGAGCAGAAGCTGAACTAAAGAAGCTAGATGCTGAGAATAGAAGATTAGAACTTGAAAAGAAAAGGTATCAAAGAGAAGCTGCTGCTGAGGAGAGAAAAGCTCAAGCTGAGGAAAGAAAATTCCAGATGGAAATGGAAAACAAAAAACTTCAAGCTGCTGCAGAGGAGAAAAAAATTCAAGCTCAAGCTGCTGCAGAGGAGAGAAAACTTCAAGCTGCTGCAGAGGAGAGAAAACTTCAAGCTGCTGCTGAGGCTGAAATTAGAAAAATGGAACATGAGCAAAGAAAACAGAAGATGGAACTTGATGAAAGACTCGCAACTTTGGAGTTAGAGAAACTGAAATTGGCGAGTACGGGTGCTCAGCAAACAACTTCGAGTACGACAAAGGAGTTTGTTAATAGGATTAAATTGCCTCATTTCAATCCTTTAAAGGATGACGTAGCAGATTATCTAGATAGATTCCAATTTTTATGCGATACGCATAACATAAAAAAGGAAAAATATGTTGAACAACTGATGGAGTTTTTTACAGGTGACACAGTGACTACTCTTATGACAATAGACGAACATGACAGGACTAATTATGATGTTGTCAGAGCAGCATTGCTAAAAAAATACCAACTAAAAGAAGAAGACTATCGTCTTCGTTTTAGGACAAAGTTGCCAGAAAATGGAGTAGATTTCTCTGATTTTGTTACAAAAATACGTCGTACATTTACACGATGGGTTGAGTTGTCTCAGACTGAGAAAACATATGAAGGTCTAATGGACTTATTATTGCGAGATAAGGTTTTGTCATCTGTTAATGATTCTTTTCTTGCATTCCTTCATGAGCGTAAGCCTAAAAACTTAAAAGATATGGAGGAATACTGTTGTCAGTATGCCACCGCGCATCCCCAAGCTACAGTTAGCAATTCTAAAGTGAAAGAAGGGTTGCCAGCTGCTTCGGCAACACCATATGGCCCTAATTTCAAAAAAAATATTCAGGGTGCTCAACAAAACTGGAATAGGGGAAGTAATCAGAATTACACTCAGAAGCGGAGTAATCCAACACATGATGGTTCTTCGTCTATGAATTGGAGACAAGATGGTAGTTCTCGTAATTTTAGTGGTAATAATTTGAGACACTTTCGCAAAGGCTATCCAAATAATAAGTATTCGAACTTTCGAGGTAATCATTCTCGACGTCAAGATTATGACGATGGTGAATTTAGAAACCGGGATTCAAACCGGAATGATGATTACAATAGGCAATATGATAACAATTACAGGGGAAATGATAGTCGAAATAATTACAGGGGAAATGATAATCGAGGCAGACCTAGATTTAACAAAAAAGACCTTTCCAACAGGCAAGCTCTGCACAACAAGAGTTTGATGGAGCCTGTAATACAGTAAATGATAGTGGTAACACTAGGGCTATCACTGGTTGTGCTTTCGATTTTGGGAGAGCAACTGAATGCCCCCAATGCTTAACATTGTTCGACTCATCGACTGTATCTACTCTAAGTTGTGGTCACCCTCTTCCTGCTCTACCTGCTACAGTTGCGCATGATGGGAGAGGATCTCTCATCTTACATAAAGGTCTAATAAATGATAGGCTAGTCTCAGTACTTTCGATTCGGGATGTACTACCGTCGGGGTTAGGGAGTCTCTGATAGATCCTTGCTGTGCCACTGGAAAAACAATCAAATGTGTTACATTTGGTGGTACTATGGAAAGTTATCCTACTGCTATTATTAGGATTGACACTCCCTTCTTCACAGGAGATGTCCATTCATGTCTTCTTCCTAATCCTATTGCGGATCTTATAATCGGTCGTATTCATGGGGTTAAGGAATGCACCCCGCAACAAATTTCTAGTTGGGAGGAAAAAAAACATTCAAACGGTCAATGCAGTGGTGACAAGAGCTCAAGCTCTTAATCCCTCAACTTCATCGGATAATAGTAATGAAGTTGATAGCCAAGACGAGCACTTGGTGATTTCCCATGACTTGTTTGTTAAACGTCAAGAAGAGGATCCTTCTTTGAAGAAATTCTTCCTTCTTGCAAAGAAAGGGGATCCCAATCAAAATACTAATCACAAATCGTATATTACTATGAAGAATGGTATATTGGTACGGATGGTACAACACTCGGACAAGTCTATGCACTCGCAAATTCTTGTGCCTAAGTGTATGAGAGCCTTAATTCTTCAACATGCACACGATTCTCAGTGTGCTGGACACATGGGGTTTTCCAGAACTAAAACTAGAGTTCTTGCGTCCTTCTTTTGGCCATTCGTGAATAAAGACATCCGAATTTATTGCCGATCTTGCAAAATTTGTCAAGAGGTCAAGTCTAGAGGTCCGAGACATGCTGCTCCTATTCAGGCTGCAGATATTCCGATTGGGCCGTTTCAGAAAATGGCTATAGACATTATTGGTCCGTTCAAGATTAAGTCAGCCAGAGGACACCAATTTATCCTCACTTGCGTGGACATGTGCACGCGTTGGCCAGAGGCTATTCCTCTGAAGAGCATATCAACTGTCGATATCGCTGATGCTCTTTGGCTCATATTTTATCGTCTGGGATTCCCCAGAGAAATACTGTCGGACCACGGCACTCAGTTAATTTCGGACGTTATGTCTCAGGTAATGGCTACGCTAGACATTAAAAGGTCTCTCAGTAGTATTTATCATCCAATGTCCAATGGATTGGTAGAACGTCTTAACAGGACACTAAAGAACTTACTTGGCAAGATAACGGAGGATCATCCTGAAGATTGGGACAGGGTTTTACCTGCAGTCCTCTTTGCCTATAGAGAAGTTCCCAACGAGCATACAGGGTTTTCTCCTTTCGAACTTGTCTTTGGTGCGCAACCGCGCGGTCCGATGTCCTTGTTACACGATTTGATAACTTCTGATAATATTGACGATGATACACAATCGTCATATGAATATGTCATTGCTCTTAGAGAAAAGATTATCGAATCGTGCAGGTTAGCAACTTCATCTTCCGAATTTGCGAAAGAAAAAGCTAGGCGATTTGCTAACAAGAAAAGACGCCTACGTCAACTTTGTCCTGGAGACAAAGCATATGTCTTACTTCCCTCAAGAGAGAATAGACTTCTCATTTCATGGAAAGGTCAATACACTATAGTCTCCAAAATTTCCGATGTCGACTATATTGTCGATGTGGATGGAAGGCATAAAACCTTCCATATAAATATGCTAACAGAGTTTATTGAACGTCCAGACTATTTGCAGCCTATTTTCCAGGCGATGGACGACTCTCCAGTCCAACATGGACACATCTCATCCCTGTCCGTTATACAGGATGAGGAAACTATTTTTTCTGACGTTAACTTACCTCTTCCTGCGATTCCACTGAATTCAACGGAATCGTGGAGGGACGTTACAATCTCTTCGAACTTGTCTTTTGAGGAGCAACGTCAAGTATCCTCTACGCTAAAATCATATCAGGATGTCCTTACCGACATTCCTGGACACACAGATGTCATAGAACATGACATCATACTTACTGATCGTAATCCGATCAGAGTAAGACCATACCCAATACCTATTCATTTTCAAGCACAAGTCGAGAAAGAATTGGATGAAATGATTCAACTGCAAATAATTGAACCATCCACTTCAGCTTATTCTTCGTCGATAGTTATTGTTCGAAAGAAAGACAATAACATACGTCTTTGCGTTGACTATCGCAAATTAAATCAAGTTACGAAGTTCGATGCTGAACCTATGCCATTATTAGATGATCTACTTATTAGACTTTCTAAAGCTAAATTCTTTACTAAACTAGACTTGTCGAAAGGTTATTGGCAAGTCCCACTGACGGAACACGCCAAACCTCTCACTGCTTTTTCGACACCTAGGGGTCTGTTTCAATGTAATTTTTTGCCTTTCGGGCTTATGAACGCCCCAGCGACTTTCGTGCGCATGATGCGACGAATTCTATCAGATCGTGCAGATGTCATCGCATATTTAGACGACATCTGTCTTTTCAGCGATTCTTGGGAAGAACACTATTTGGGTCTAAAGGAATTGCTATCTACTCTACGTGAGCATAGTTTGACTGCAAAACCCTCTAAAGCTTTTGTTGGGTTTAGTGAAATTTCCTTCCTAGGTCATCGAGTTGGTCATGGTCTGTTAAAGACAGAGGACCAAAACATTTCGAAGATATTAAATATCTCGGTTCCGAAGACAAAAAAGCAAGTGCGTAGTCTCTTGGGATTGATACAATTCTATGGAAGATTCATTGAGAATCTGTCCTCCATTATGGCACCACTTTCATCGTTATTGAAAAAAGGTTCTCCTAATATGGTGCGTTGGTCCCAGGAATGCCAATCTTCATTGGATCAGGTTAAGATTTTGTTCTCATCTCATCCTATCTTAAGACTACCAACGATTGATAAGACTTTTGTTGTTCGTAGTGATGCCTCTTCCACTGGGATTGAAGCGGCACTAATGCAGGAATATTCAGGAACTCTGCATCCTGTAATGTATATTTCTAGGAAGCTAAATGCGGCAGAAAGGAATTACTCGGTTTTAGACCGTGAATTGTTGGCTATGGTTTGGTCCATTCTTAAGCTACAAAGGTTCCTTCTGGGCGCGCATTTCTTTATGGAAACCGACCAAAAAGCTCTTACGACTATGCAAAGTAAGGATTTGAAGAGCTCGAGATCTACTCGTTATGCTATTGCTCTTCAGCCTTTCCATTTCACGGTGCGAGCTATCCGTGGTTCGGATAATGTGATGGCGGACATATTGTCCAGATGCCCACATGATTCCAGTTAAATCTTGTGTCCTAGTTTTTCCTGATACACTTTCGGACTTAGGTCTGTCCTTAATATCCTAATATGTTGTAATACAAATGTATTTGGATGATGTTTAGATAATTTAACAAATTTCATTTTGTCCATCCATCAGTGATATGTTGCTTATATAGCATTGTAATTCATGACATTTGTATAATGTTTTGATATATGATTGGTATTGCCAGCAACTTATGTTTTTATCATAAGAATCATTGTGTCTTTACCTGCGATGTCAGGTTGATTAGGGGTTGTCTTCCCTTGTTTATTCATTCATTGTGTTTGACCTTTAGGGTCAAAGGTAGACAGTTCGGGCGTATGCCCCATGGGCAGGTTTTTTTTAAGCGGGAGTTGAGTTAGACTTCCGGCAAGCCGTGAAAGTGTCCTGTTTTTCTGAAGGGACCAAGAGTCCATTGTTTTTCGGGGAGATTCTTCTAAGTAACTGCTATGGCATTTTTCCCCAGTGAATCTCTGTGCGTCGGGATGACGACAGGATTCCTGGTTATGTTCTGTGGATTCGGTTACAGGTAATACCGACTTTTTCCATTACTATGCTTTCGGTGGCAGAACATGTTAGAAGATTGCCTAGTCTGTGAACTGCAGCTCACCGATCCTCCATTTCAGAACTTATATTTTGTGCTCGAGGTAGCCATCCAAGACTATTAATCTTTTATATTGTCCAGAAATCCAGTGACGAAGATATATTGCGGGACCCACAGATTGGCCGAATTTATGGCTACAATAAGCATTACTGCAGGGTTGATGGTAACCTGCTTATCAGAAGTACACAGCTTACGTCAGAACGTGGACTGTGTTTTTGGCTAATTTACTACAGCCTAATACAGTGCATTTTGCGGGGAATGCCTAGTTGTACCTTTGTTTCATAGTGATTAAGGTATCTGACGTTTTTTGTCATTGATACCAGGGCGACGCTTTACGAACTGTCATTAATGAAGAACATTTGTATTGACCAATCGCACGAATATTCAAATGTTTACCAGCTTGTTGAATGCCTAATGTATACCTATCGACTTCCGGTCAGCATGACCTTGTTACACTGACTGTTCCTGTTGATACCATGTGTGTTCTCGTCAATAAATGTTTTGAAACGTGCCTGCAGTGTCCAAGCATCCTTGACTACTGCATGTGAGTGTATGGGTTGCGGGTCTACATATACAGTACGTAGCCTAAACACATTCGCCGCCTTCAATTCGCCCCACACTCATTTCATCAACACGCATCGCACAGATCACACCTAAAACAACATTTATACTGGTCTTGGGTGAGTGCTATTCAGTGACTTCACAAAAAATCAGGAGAAAAGTAGGAACGACTACTGTACACCTACCTAACCAAAAATGTCAAAGTTCTCCCATGCGTCACAAGGTTAACACAGCAGAATACACAAATATTAGTCACACCAATGACTCTGTAAGAATTGCCTTTACACTAATGTGACATACCTATCGATTTCCGGCTCAAGAATCACAATCATCATACTCAGGAACTGAACTCCCTTATTGATAACAGCATACATGTGATTCGTCTAATACAATGCCTTATCTCAGTTCTGACACCACTGTATATAGCCATGCAGTGACTTGAGCTTAAGCACACTTCAGTACTACTGGCACTACCTACTGCGCCAGTGCACATTACGTGGTCAGAACGATCTCGGATCTATAGGTCTCAATGCTAGTGATGGTACATTCCTTCCCTAATGTATCACATCTGTGTTGGTAGGCACTGGTGACACAGGATAATCACACCATATTAGCGGGACTAACTTCGCTACCCGGTCATAATCTCGCATTACCCGCACGGGACTCATTATCTCCACCGTTGTATCATAAGTCGTACAGATCGCAACAGGCTACACATTGCAATCATAAATAACAGATGTTCATGGCAGCTCGTCTTGGCATGACGTGGATCACACTCATACAGGCACGTTTAAAAGACCACATTACACTACCGAGCAAAACGCTGAAATGTATAGTAGGCACTAGAATCAAACTACAGCATACAGGCGACAAGTCGGGAAATGTTTCTGGTGTTAGATCGATTCCATAGGGGTAGATGGACAACAGTACTATTATGACTAGGTTTAAACTGTGGTCCTACGATTTGGGACTGTCCACTTATAATGAATTCCGATCATCATGTTTGTAGCATGAAACTGTTTGTCGTGACAAGAGGGACTTGAATAACCTCCGTGCCCAGTAAAAGCTATGTCTGTGCCGTACTTCTAAGGGGGACTGTTTCATCCTATGACTGATGACTTCTAGACCATATCTGCCTGAAGTGGTATAAACCACGGCAGCACAGGACAAATGGATGCTAGTGATTATATCGTGACAATGAAGGGTAACTGGTTTAAAAGTAATCATATTTTGCAGATGCATATCAGATGCTCATATTGAGCAAAAATAAGGGTAGGGTATTTGAGGATGAGAGGAGGGGGGATATACTTGGGAAAAAAGGGGTCTCTACCACCCAGCCAGACGTATTGAATCATGCTTCTCACGTTGGTACATATGCTATCTATAATTCATGCAAGATTTAGCACATAATTGAGTGATATGGATGTGAACACAGTCTTGTTATACATGTTTCTCGAGGTGACACTGAATTGGAGGATTCAAGTGTGGTTTCATGCAGTGTATCGGGCAAAAATAGTTGGTTTAGCTTGTGCGAGTTTAATCCTGAATTCGAGCCATAGTTGTGAGTACATTTGATAGTGCTAGTGTCGAAGAGTAAGAGAGGACTTTCCAGTTGTACGCACTAATTGTATCACCTGACGTTAATGTTACAGGTCGGACTAATGTGTGTGGTCGGATGTCTAAGCGCAGATTATGTAACCCTTTTATGGTTCTGAAAAATGTTTAAGTTTTAATGGTTTGGTGTTATTTTGGTGTTTGGTATTGCCCAAGGTGGCACTGGTTCTTGAGGGAAGTATAACACTTGATTCAGGTAGATAAGTTTTTCCATGTTTTAAGAAGATTTGCTCTTCAGCTAAGAAATATGAGACTCAGGTCCTTATATGTTGATAGGATGTTTTGACGTAGCATATTTTGCCATGCACCCTATTTTTGATGAATACGAGTCGATTAGTAGAATAATAATGGTTACTTTTATAGGGTTGCATTCATTGGATCGTATGAAAATGACATTTCCTCTTAGCAGTATAGCTGTCCAACATGAAAAATGACTTGATTTACTGACTTTTGAGCTATATAAGAGTGATCTGTAATTGAAATTTCATTATGATGCACTGATCTAGATTAACTGTTGTTCCGTATCTACCATGTACTAGTGAGTGAGACAATCATTTGAAGTAAGTTTTGCGTTGTTATGTTTATGGCCGCTGTTAAAGAGTAATATTTGCTTGTCCTTGATGTCTAGAGAACCAAATGTAATCCTACTATGGCATGGTAATAGATCTTGTTTATACAGATTGAAAGTTGTACTATTAGTGTTTACCTTGTTTATTATTACAAATATTGGACTAAATGTATTATCTGCCATGCCGAAAACTTCTAGCCATGGTCAATGGTTAATTTGTTCGGCCAATGACTGTGGGTGTGATGTGATTACAGATATTGTTCGCCACAGATGGCTGAGTGCGTCTTTTCCCAGGGCTGCACTTGTTTAAGGTTTTGTAACAGTGATTCATAGATGTGATTTCCACAGGAGAAGTTTATGTCCACTGCAAGAGTCTAATTTTGTCAGAGATCCTCCTCATATGTGGGTGATTTACCACTGTCTCAGAAGATGTTAGTTATCCACCACCCATATTTTTTGATTGATCTCGAGTTCCGATTTAGACCTAATATGGAACATTGTGCTTCGTATCGCTAAGGTCGTGTTCCTGTATGCGTTTCCCAGGAACGGGATGGAAGATACCAGGTACTTTCCTACCAGCAGTTATGGTCTACATGAAGTTAACTTGATTACTGTAGACCTCGTATGGAAAAAACTTTATTCCCAAATTTATTAATAATGCACCTTCTGAAATTTTAACTTCCCCAACATTTGTACCTTCCAACGAGTAGTGACTGGTAAACACAGGATAGGCGCATTGCTATAGTTCCCAGTTTATTCTGTGCCCTTGATCACTGTAAGAGACCCCCAGGGATTATGATATCCTACGAGATCGGCATGGTAAAAAAGAAAATGGTGTATGATGGTTAGAGAACACCCACGCTGATGCGGGTTTTTATTAGTGTATTCAAACGCTTGAGTGGCTCAAGTATAGTATCGTTCAGCTTAGTTAAGCGTAGTGTGTCCACACACTTAGCAATGAGGTTCGGGGGGGGGATTGGAGTGGTGAGAACTAGTGCGAGTGTGTGTGTGTAGTCCCAGGATATGGGGTATTTTTGTTTATCCCCCCCCCCCCCCCCCTTGGTTATTTAAGTTATTAGGTAGAGAATGGAAGTTCTAGTACCACCAAAGTCAAAATGTCGCGTGGACTTACTAAACTGGGGGTTTTACACTCCCCTGTGAGGGGAGGAAGTGTCAGTTGACCCCACCCCCAGTGTGGTGGTTGGGTGTGGATTGGTGGGATGTATTAGGTTGTTGTTGGGGGGGTGGGGGTTGGGTTGTCCCATTGATGAAAATTGTGGGTTGTTGGTTGGAGGGTTTTGGGTTAGGGTAGTTGGGTTTGGTGTGGGGGTGTATGTGGGGGAGGTTCAGGTGGGGTGGTCAGTTGGGGTCAGGTGTGCAACAAAAAATCACAAATACATTCAAGCCCAATGACTTTTGTATGTTCCCACCGATCCACATGACGCGTTCCAGTCAGAAAGGATACGGCGATTTAGTTACCAGAAACAGTGGAATGTTACCCTGGGTTGTATGAATATTTCACTACTACATGAATGTATCATCCACGATTCAAACAACCAATGAATTATTAATGTCAACATGTACCCATGACTGTATCCCGTGCTGTCCAGTTTGCGTGCCTTCATTAAACTATTTGAAATGTTCCAGCGGCAGTTCAAGTCGTCATTGCATTACATGAGAGTGTGTGAGAGGTATTATCAAGTGGTCTGTTACACCGAACTACTACACCATTCGCGTTACTTGACACTCCCACTCAAGGTCTACATGACAGGTTCATTCGATGATGCAGAGTTAACTGAAGAAGACTTTCTTCAGTAATGATCAGTGCATGACCCAAAACATAACATCCGCATCCAGACATTCAGTAGTGGCCAAGACATAACTACAACAACAGATACTCTACACTTATTAACTGGAGATTTCGCCTCGTGTGAAAGCGGGCGTTACGATACAAATAAGAAAAAACAGAGCAAAATTCAGCGCACAAACACCAAACTGTGGCAGATCTTCTCTTTTAAAAGCTGTTTTCAAACCAAATTAAACCATAGCGCAGGGCCCGATGCATTCTCTCTGCCAGCACCTTCGCATTCTTAGTACTAAAGAAAATTAGAAAATCATCAAAAACTAATAAGCTGAGTCACAGCATGAACCTTTAACTGTGAAGAGAAGATTAATTTTGTACACTTACTGGTTAAAAGAAAAATATTCTTTTGTGTTCGGAACAGACTGTATTTGAAGATAAGACTACGCACTTTTTGTAAAAATCCAGATACAATAAATCGTATCCACTGACATTAGAGATATTCGTTTGTCACGAGAGGTTAATTTGTGTAGATGATATTTTGATAAAAATGTATCAGATGATACCAAAGATACAATTGCCAGAAAAGAGTTATGGTCTTATAAGAAATACCCCGTCTCAGAAAAGAGAGCAATAGGTTGTTTGGTTGTCATAGGTATAGTCAGACTATAAATTTATTTGGCCCAGATGGTAATATGAAATACCAGATACTTAGTCGTCTCCTCTCAGCAACTATCTTATGCAACTATCTTATGTTATGTTATGATTATGTCTAGGGAAATTAATAAAAGAAAGCAACTTCAAACAAAACTGTAGGTTTAACAACCTGTCACTAAACATTTGTACAAATTCTTGAGGTTGTTGCTGTATCTGGCGGAGAAGTGTCCACGCATTTGTGCTGTCCGTAACCTGTGAGTAACATCTAACAAGTTCTTTCTTTAGCTCTTCCCATGTTTCATTTGGGAAAGTTTCTAACCGCCTTCTTATAAAATCCGTGACTAGACCGTGTGAGGAAAGGTATGCAACCTGTCTGTAACCTGCCTGCTCAATATTGGCAGAAAACAAACTTTTCTGTATATTTAGGAGCCATTGCCTGCATTACTTAGGGTCACCAGAGTAAGGCATTATTATGCCTCTGCTGTTTTGAAACCTAGCATTACCTTCCATAGTTGCCAGGGTTCTGACTACTTGCTGCATAACAGCGAAGTTTGAGTCAACGCCCAGATTTGGCTGCTGCTGCTGCATGTTACTGGACCTGTAAGTGTTATTGTTAGTGAAATACCTTGTAAGAATGTTTGTATTAATAACCTGAAAGAGAACGTCTAGCCACACTAAACATGCAATGTCCACAAATGTGTACCGCCCAAAATGTAATGATAGCACTTTAAATGTACTCAGAATATGATATAAGCACTTTGTGCTAATCGTTATCTAAATAAATTTAAGTTAACTATTCTAAAATGTTCGATGGCTAAACTACTATCTTGCTTGCTTGGAATACTTGTATCTTGTTAAAATAGTATTACTGCCTTGCCCACGATCTTGTAATCTACTGCGGTTGTATAGTTTTAATCTATTTGCGCGCGATCGGCATGCCTTAACTGGATTGTTGGTGCACGTTGTAGGAACAATTCTAGTTGGTTCAAAGGTGAAAAGAAAATTTGAGTAATCTCGTATTTTCCGACGCATACAGCCTCTTCTCGTAGTATTTGCTTGACAAGAACCACTTTCTTTCGACTTGACTACTGACATTCGATGTTTGTGTGGACTTGAATCTTGAAATACGATGTTTTTCGTGCTGACTTGAATATTGACGTACGACGTTTGTGCTGACTTGAATATTGACATACGATGTTCTTCGTGTTGACTTGAATATTTCTGTATGTTTACGTCACTGCCTAGTGCGGGCTGGTCAATTCGGTACCAGAACCACCCGTTATGTCTACTGTCTAAGGCGACTACAGTAGCACGACTTAATTAAAGTTGATACTTGATGCATCAGGCTTCATTAAAAGTAAGACTTTACGATGGCAGCAGTACCTAATAAGTGATGCCCAAACTGACATCTGAGGCGGGTCATCTCCCATAATAACAAAAATGTTCATACGCAACTTTTGAAATACATCTCTCGCTCCATCCTTTTTTCTTATATAGTCTGACGCAGTCTCTAAGATTTCTAGCTCATTTACTGTTCTGTTCTTCTGGTTTTCCTAACCCTTTATAAGGCCCGTAGGACTGGTGAACTAATCGATGTATCTTTGATATAAGACTGGTCTAACCACCAGGGCTGTTTATTTGTATCAATAGTCACTTGTTCTACGCTGCCCCTAGCTACTGTCTATTATCTCTGCATCTAACACAACATACCTGTTCGTCTTGTACTCTTGACAAACTTGTTAACACAATCTTGAACTGGTGACATTGTCTTTCTTGTCTTTATCTATCATCTATTATAGGAGCAGCGGGAGCATAGTGGTTAGTACACTGGCTTCCTAGCACAGTGGTCTATGTTTCGATCCCCAGATGAGGTGGGATTTTTTTAGGCCACAAACGGCTCCTGGGTCGACCCAGCCCTAAATGGGTTCCAGAGCAACTTCTGGGAAGGTTAAGGCGGCCGGAGTGATGCTGACCACATCACCCCTAGTGTACCTGCAGGTCAAGAAAATATGGGCCTAACACCATATTCCCAATATGCCTGTCGTAGATTTTGGATAGGTGATTAAGATAGATTCTGGTCCCGTCTGAATAAAACTAGAACAGGTGTTAACTCAGTGAGAGATAAGGTAATGAAATAGATTTCACGAGTGAAATGGTGAAAAGGTAGAGTCTGTCCCTTGATTGAGAAGATACTCTGGTCCAGCCTATCTTTTTACGACTGTGATTTGTTTATCGGACAGTTTACCTTTCTGTATATATTAACATACACACTATAACCACTCACATACACCCAAACAGATAAGTGACGACAATTAGACACACAAACGTGAAACTATAGTAAATGGAGTAGGGATATTGGGCCGAGCTGACCAACACAGGTAATTAAGTTTTATGTTAAGTTTATTTATCATAAAGAAAACTTCTCAACATCTAGTATCAAATATCAAGTATAAAATCATAGGTTACAGAATTAATAAAGAAATAGACACATAAGTGCGATTCCCTCTGTAGAGACAAGATCCCGTTAGAAGAAGTTATTAACCCCCAAAAGGTAAAAAGATTAGCACAATGGTATAGGATTTGACTATACTGTGAAGAACAGAGTTTCTAATTAATCTATCCTGAAATGAACAGTATTAGCAAACATAAGGAAGAAAAATTTCTAATTAATCTATCCTGAAATGAACAGTATTAGCAAACATAAGGAAGAAAAAATAAAGTGAGTACAAAGATTATACAATAGAAGAATAATTCATTCCTTCTTTCTCTCGCTTCTGACAAAACCTGTGGCCGCATTCAGTCACTCTTACCTAATAAGTGCTTTCACAACATCTGGAACATATCTAAGTGATACAACCACAAATCCAGTGTTGAGTTTTGGCAAAAGAAGCCCCAGTTCCTCCAAGACTGATTTAATCCTCTTATTGGGGAACGCTTAATTTGTTACTGTTAATGTCACATCAATTAGTCCAGGTAGGAAAAACAAATACGATATTATAGTTTTCACAGTGTACAGTAGCTGGTAAATTTGATACTTAAAGAGAATCTCAGGTAGATACATTTCTCTGTATAGATCCTCGCCACAACACAGTGGTCAGTAGTTGGGTAGTGTTAAATTTGATAACTTCGCCACAGCGGGCTGAATGTAAATAAAAATGGAAAAGAAAGCTGTCCAGTTAACTTAAATTCTTAAAGTCTTTTATTGGTACTCTCTCTCTTTCTGGATGAAACAAGAGGGCCAAACCGGTCAATCAAGAAGACCCGGTATTTTATATAAGAATGTTTTTGGTACTGTTGGACTTAGACCCGTATACTCAGGTTCAGGCCGCTGGTAGGTTTTGGGTTGTGACCCGTATTAGATTTTAGGAAGAAAATATAAAACATTTAACCACAATATAGCATTCTATCCAAACCCGCGTAACGGTATAATTTATTATCCACTCGGTTATTAGATTTGATTAGAAAACACAAGTGTATACCTTATCTTATCGTTCTTTTTAACCCGTGAAATAAATTCTAGTCATTTACAAAAAATTACACATAATGGGTTAGAGATAAATGTATATTTCGTCAGTACTACATTGCCTAGTGCATTTACTAGTCAATTAAAATATCTCTTATTCTGGGTGATAGCGACTAATTAAATTAACGCTATAGTCGGAACAATTAGCTATAAATTATACTACTCGTCAAAAGTCAAGGGCCACTTAGAAAAATATTGGTTGAAACCATAAAACTAATCTGACATAAACGTAATTGGTATCAGTCAAAACGGCATTTATTGAGCACCAAATTGACATGTGACGTAAAGAAATGGAAACACACATTCAAACGCAATGAAGCTTTTAAATTGTCAACCACTTTTTCAAAAGTCACACAATAGATTTTGGACAAATAGACATTTCAAAATCGGGTATGACCACCGTTTTCAGCAATGCATTCAAGACAGCGTAGACGCATCGAGTCCACAAGGGTCCGAAGAGTATCATGAGGAACAGTTTGCCATTCCTGAAGTAGAAATGCAGTCAGCTGTGCAATTTCCATTGGTAGGGGTGATTTGTTGACAATCTTCGACCAAGGACATCCCAGAGGTGCTCAATCGGAGAAAGGTCAGGTGAATGAGCTGGCCACGCCATCCTGATGATCCCATGTTGCTGAATAAACTCATTCACCACACGAGCTCGATGGGGTCGAGCGTTATCATCTTGGAGGATGGTATTACCACCTATGGCCTCCAGAGCAGGCTGAATAATTGGTCTCAAGATTTCGTTCTGGTATCTTGGGCCAGTCAAGTTGCCTTGGATGATGTAGAGTGGGGTCCTGCCGTGTCTGTAGAAGCCTCCCCAGACAATGACACAACCCCTACCATAACGATCCACCTCTCGAATTGTGTCATCAGTAAATCGCTCTCCTGGTCGTCTCCAAACTCGAATCCTGTCATCACTGAATGACACAGTGAAGCGAGATTCATCAGTGAAGAGAACTTGACTCCATTGTTGCCTTGTCCATCGGAATTGCTCGCGACACCAAGCAACACGGGCTCTGCGATGTGCAGGAGTAAGAGGGATTCTGAATGCAGGACGTCGAGCAGCCAGTCCAAATTCATGTAAACGTCTGCGAGTGGTGCTTTGACTGACATTAACGTTTACAGTTTGTCTCAGCTGACATCTTAGAGTGGAACAAGTCACTGTTCGATGGCGCAGGGCTGACAACAAGAGGTACCGGTCATCATGTCTATTGGTGCATCTAGGGCGACCTCGTCGGTGGCGATCCTCCACACTTCCTGGGGCCTGAAATCTCTCCAAAACTCTTTGGATAGTAGAGTGTGACACTGCAAGCCGTCTAGCAACCTCACGGACAGATAAACCACTTTTAACCCACGCTATAGCCCTCATTCTTTGTAAGGTGTCAAGACTTCTTCTCGGTGGCATGGTTTTTGCAAGTGATGAAACTACCCTAAGTCTGCTGATTGTAAAACAAATTAAGAGTGAACTCTGTTCACGAAAAGTCGCCATTGCACGTGTAATGTCAATCAGCGCGATTACTTCACCTGTTTGGTTGTACGGAAGTTTGAAAAAACAGATTAAAAATGTGAATTTATGATCAGCAAACTAAATTGCACGTGATCACCATGGTTGTCGGTGAGTTGTTTTTATGCTTAACGTGCATAGAGGACTGTCAGAGGAAGATATTGCACCCATTTTTACTAAAAACATCATTCATTTAATCATTCTATGCGCTTATATAAAAGTATATTGAAAATAATAGAGTAGCCCTTGACTTTTGACGAGTAGTATATTTTAATTCGCTAGTCAATTAACACCAAAAATCCTAGTGAAATCTAAATGACGAACTTTAACAATTAAATCACTCAAAAATGCTAGTATAATATTTACCGCAACACAGAAAAATCAAACTATCTCCAACGAAAAACTAAGTAATTCCACTTTAACAATGGTCTAGAAATCGAAGCTAGATGTTCTGAAAATTCTGTGACTACTAGATAAACTGAGTTTAAAGGATGAGGTTTTTATATTAAATAGGTATAGATTCGCTAGCGATTGCGATATGTCACGCCTTAACCGTATTTTTGGAGAAATCTGCGGTCGATTTCTGAATGAAAGCTTTATTTCTCACTTTTGCCGACCGCTAGACTTTGGCAACGAGCAAACATTCTTTTGATCTCTAGTCGTTCCGTAGCTAATTACATTCTCTCTGGGATCACGAACGCTGGTTATCGCCCCTTTGATTTTCTTCATTCGCTTAACTCCCCCTTTCCTCTCGCTACGTGCATCATAGTCTGATCTGTCAATATTACAACGGTTGCCCAATCGCTGGCGTTATAATTCAGTTATTGGCTCTTACTCGCTAGCGGTTTACCTGTCCCGTCGTGGACTAGTTAATCGGTCTGTTTATAAACATTCCTAGTGTCTGTAAGACAATAGATAAAAGAAAAATAGGCGTGGCTACAATTATGAGTGAGACAGATATCGAAGTGTATGGATTCTGCGTTAACAAATCGTGCATACTAATAAGGAAGCAAGGTGGGAGCCAGATGGGAGCAAAGACGTGCTGATATATGTAATCTATTTACATAATCTATCACAATGTCTCAATGGGCGTGTAACGGGATCCTTTACCTTTTATTATAGGTGGCGTTTGAGCGTCTTGTTGGTTCGGCAAAAATATTTGATACAATACTGTGACCACAGCAACCAACCACCTTCAGTGGCTTGTTCGCCAGAAATATGAACCATCAAACATCGCTCACCACTACACAACTTTAATACATAGCAAACTTGCTATCCTACGCTAAGCGCGTTCTCAAATCTGATTTCTTAATCTTTCTCCCGATTTGACATTCCCCCTTTCTCTGCTAAAAATGTGTTCACCCTCGCAACACTTTCTCGTGCGTGTTTATTTTTGTATCGCTCACCAAAACCTTTCAAGGGACGTAATGTAAAGTCACCTACCTTTGCTGAGTACACTCAAAACCCATACAATCGTCTTAAATCTTATTACTAAAACATTATATGCAAATCAGTCCCACCATAATTTAGAAATCACATGAAATACCAAACCAAAACACCAAGCTACATTTCCCAAAAGGGGACCTACGGAGATGCCTCCCTTCCCTCAAAACACTCTTGTGCTCATTTCACTTAACCTTAACAAAGACATGTAGTCTTTTAAGAACTCTATTTAATTTTCTTAAACCATTTTCCAGTACTCTCTTTCATTCTTAAAGTCCCAAGCTACCGGTCACACTTTACTGTAATGGAATACATTCTTTGAACAGAACCGGTGTTGGTTTTTGTATGTTTGCTTCGAATTGGTAAAAGGCTGATCACAGTGCTGACATTCCGATGGGCCTTTTGCAATCAAGAATGATTTTTTCTCGTTATTCAATGTCGTCCATAAACCTACGTCATTATTATCTCTGAAATCACTAATAGCATGAACAGTTGGTATTTGTGTGTCTGTAATTCTAGGGTTTACGCTGCGCTTGTTTGCTTGGTCCGTCTTTAAGATGGTAAGGAGCTTAGATTGATTCTTTTAATGCAACTATCTCGTTGGATGTTCCTTCAGCGCCTTGTGTTAATTATTTGGCTATAGGTCTTCTCACTTCATTGTCACTTTCTCCAGACATTTCCGTATTTGTAGTGGTAGTTACCGACAACAGTTCTCCTTGAAGAGAGGCTGTGTTCTGTTTATAAACTGGTTGTTCATCAGTCTGCCCAGACTGCTCAGTGTAGTCTATTTTATGTTCGTCTGTTTGTAAACATAAATGTTGTGTATCTGAGAGGTTATGCAGGACGGTTTCTGCCTGCTGTACAAAGCCATATGACGTGATTGGCTTTAAATGCTTCAGTATTGCCTTCTGTTCTATTTGTCGCTTTCGTTTACTAGCACCACATTCATATCGCTTACTCATTATTTGTAACACTAAAAGTCAAAATTAAACATTATTGTGATTCACAATGGTATAAAAGTATTCTCACTTGAATTCAAAATGCACGGGACATTACTCTAGGCTCTACTAATGTTCATAATGTTTTTATTTCGGAATTTAACTTATGTCTATAATAGATTCGCATTTTGGCGATACTGGCAAGAAATGGCCGCTATTTCTCCTTTTGGCTAAATTGAAATGCAAAGGTTTAAAGCATCCACAAACTTTACTAAACAGTTAGTGCGTATTTGTGTAACTGGTATCCAGTCATACGTGTTTAATGTTACTAGCAACTATGCCTATATAGTAGAATAAAGAATGTGTGCTTTGGTCATTTCCATTAATGTTTTCCTGAATTTTTGATTTGTGCTTATACATTTTTGGCTTAGGTATGCCCCCGATTTGTATCATTACAAATGGAATAAAATTAATTGTGAATTTTTTTTTTTTTTTTTTTTGGCAGGAGGCAAAGGCCCCCCTAGATTATGAGGCCTTGGGCTGCAGCACGCTCAGTCCATATGTAAATCCTCCACTGCCTACACTACTGACTTACAAAAGAGTTGATGCCCTTTGTTGGAAGTGAGAACCACATAAAAACAGTAAGCTAATAAGTTGGCTAAAGTAAACAGACCCACAGAAGAAATCATTCTCTACTCAATAAGGATTAACAATTTTTATTTTATTATTATAATTACAACTTACTGATCACGCTAACGTACCGTATGCTGTAGATATAATAATTTATATTAAAGGGGTTAACTGACACCTAAAAATTATTTCAAGGGTTCCTTCAAGATAAAAAGGTTGAAGAAGGCTTCTGTATACATACATCCGTACATCGCAGTTAATATTAATTTAGAAGCAATGTACATTATCAATGTAATATAACAACATACATTTACAGTATCAAATTACAATTAAGAAATAAAGTACGTTAAAAAACTAAAACAATAAGAACGAACGTAAAAAACTACCAAACTAGCTAGCTAGATAGATAGATAGATAGATAGATAGATAGATAGATAGATAGATAGATAGATAGATAGATAGATAGATAGATAGATAGATAGATAGATAGATAGATAGATAGATAGATAGATTAGATAGATAGATAGATAGATAGATAGATAGATAGATAGATAGATAGATAGATAGATAGATAGATAGATAGATAGATAGATAGATAGATAGATAGATAGATAGATAGATAGATAGATAGATAGATTGATAGATAGATAGATAGATAGATAGATAGATAGATAGATAGATAGATAGATAGATAGATAGATAGATAGATAGATAGATAGATAGATAGATAGATAGATAGATAGATAGATTGATAGACAGATTGATAGACAGATTGAGAGATAGATAGATAGATAGATAGATAGATAGATAGATAGATAGATAGATAGATAGATAGATAGATAGATAGATAGATAGATAGATAGATAGATAGATAGATAGATAGATAGATAGATAGATAGATAGATAGATATGTGACGGTGCGAAGACGATGTGTGAAGGAGAATAAGGATTTGTGTGTAATGTTGTCGTCACTCTCTCTGGCCTACTTTCACACACGTTCCGCAGTCACAGAAAAACTCTTGATGACAGGGGTCCCACTTTTATTAATGAAACCCTATCAGGTAGCACAAGAATCATACAGAAACAATGTTGTCCGTAAGTTTACTTTGAAGCCAATTCCTAAGCAACACCATATAACCAATCTATTTAGGTAACACCATCTAATAACCCAGCACAGACTGCTGGACTCTCTGAAATAAAATGAAACAAAATAAACTAGCATCGTACTAATGGACAAACATCATCTACTTAATAATACATACATATGTGTGAAATTATGCAAGTACATGCACTTAAATGACCATGTATATGTGTGTGTGCGTGTGTGTGTGAGTGTGTGTGTGTGTGTGTGTGTGTGTGTGTTCATGCAAGTCTGTATGTTTGTGTAATCAACAATAAACATATCTCAATCAACAACAATGCCTTCATACGCATATTAGATACTAACTCCATCATCACGCGAGATAAAACTTAAATGAAGCACTTCTATCTATGATGAAATATTCCACACAGCGCACTGACATCAATTTATCAGTATCTTAGAGGTCTAGCTGCTCTAAAGAAAAAGGAGATATATACTCTATTCTTACAGCTCTGTACTAAATGTAATAGGCATAGGCTACTCACGGAGCTGGAGGGTACGCTAATCTTTCTCTCACAATAATCACTGATGAAACATTAACCACACTTACGGCTCACAAGAATGCAATATAACCATTATTTAACACTACACAATTAATAATAATAATGGTAATAAATACACACTTGTATACAGCGCAATGCGACACTAGAATTCCTCTTATAAATTCACTTAGTACTTTACACATTTAACACACAGTCTCACTGTTGAAAATAGCGATGAGATAGATATACGTGAAATTACACTTATATACACATAAATAGCCAGTCAGCTTCTATCAAGCTATAGATAGACAAACGCTACAAAGCATTAACTTTTAAACCTGAAAGTCTAATATTACTAAATCTAAAGTATTATAAAAATGTACTTATATGCAAGCATACCTCTATGTCGTTAGTTCTCTTAGCACAGACGCAACTATGCAAAAGCCCAAACCTCAGTTGGATATCGTACGAGGGCGCATTTTGCACAAGAACGATCTTGCTACTTCTCAGCTCTCTCTCTAAAGCCTCTCACTGTTTTAGTTTTTACCTGCATCTCCAACCATGTACCACATGATAGCTACGTCAAAATGTCAGGGAAAGCTCCACCCATCTCTCTAGGGAGCAAATCAGGAGTCCGATGCTCAGTATGGATGACATGAGATCACATCTTAGTCAAGAAAATCTTCCTAATCGACACAACTCATGGTCCGCCCACTAATGATTACATTCCCACGATATCACTTGCCTGGAGTCACACCTCACGGTTTTAGTGCTCAACAAGATGTGTTATTAGACCGCGCCAGGATGTCTAACAACCGATGTCTGTCTCCTGTTACATCTGCGTCTCACACGTTTGTTTACTTCACAGATGGCAAAGGTGTGTTTCGTTTAAATCGCCCATTCCCGTGTGAGAATGCCAACATGAGCACAAATATACACCGTAGACAACATCGACAACTATTACTCAGTCAAAATTTACCCTTTTCTGGCCACACGGTCACATGTTCCGCCCCAAAATTTTTTGTGGTCCCCACAAACCTACACTGCTCCATTATCAGTTCTAAGTTTGTCTTTTTCCGTGTCGAGGTCTGGGAGAATTGTCCGCTCGTACAGCGTCGCAACTTGGTTGAGAGTTCAGAGATTTAGTGCCTGCAGTTGTCGGCCTTGGCGAGGGATTGCTTCCAACGTGTTGTACACTTGTTTTCCGTCGATGTTGTCGTGCATTCCCCCCAATCTGATTTAGATTGGTGTCTTCTCCGGAGCTCCGGTGTGTATTCTCTCCAATCTGTTTCAGATGAGTTTCTTCTTCTGAACGTTGACCGCTTTTCTTGGCACGGCCATCTCTTGGCCTGCACCCTGAAGGCAACCTAGATGTGTCGGTACGTTTAGAGAGGGCGCTCTTTGCGGGACAAACCGATATCAAGTGCTCTGGGGACTTACACTGAAAACATTGCTTCGGAAGCGGGCCCCAAGGGCACTTGGCTGCCATGTGGTCTGAAAAGTCTCCACAGTTGTAGCATCTTATTTTTCTAAGCTTCCTCTGTGCCATGGGTCGCCTCCTGCTGCTCTTACATTCCTGGCCACCAATGCCGCATACAAAGACCGCTTCAATGCCCTGAAAAGATGGTTTGCTGTCAAATTCTACTTTCTCATTTCTCTCCAGACTACGGAATCCCTTTCTGAAAATTTTAGTCTGATGTACAAAAACATCAACACCTCCATCATCTGGTGTAATAAATCGCCATCCTTTGTCGACATTATACCACTTACAAAATCCTTGCCGCCTTTTTTGTGCATCTGTGTTTTTACTTACCTCTAAATCACTGCGTTCACTATCAACTGCCTGACTCTCACCTGCAGGAAGGTCTAGTTTTGGTTCCAGTTGATCCAAATCTTGGTTCTGCTCTAGGTTTTCACGCGGTTGGCACTGTTTCCTTCTTCTTCGCGTCTCCTTTTGTGCTGGTGCCATACTCTGTGCAAGCTGTGCTAGCTGGGACTTTAGACTAGCTACTTCTGATTTCAGTCCATCCTCTTCATTGTGAGCTTCCACACCGGCTACCTGCACTGGTGCATCATGCTTTTTGCCTTCCCAGAAAAGGGCATAGTCCCTAACTTCCCTAAATGAGACATTAGGATTCTTTAGCACATGTTCCTTCACAAATGTCCTGCTCAGATCACTACTAAGCTGGGCAACAAAATGATCTCTGAGCATGGATTGGTCTGCGGGAGCCAAGCCTTTCTTCACGCGCGTTGCATTCAATCTCAGAAATACTTCATGCAACAGGTGGGAGAACTCCGTTACTGATACGCTAGGCCCCTGTCTCATGGCATAGAAACCCCTAGTCATCTCATTGACTTGTTGGCGTTCACTGTAGGCTTCTTTAACAATTTCGAGCAACTTCTCAGGGCTGGCCTTGGCTCCGCCACGTATCCGTAATTTCATAGAGACCACTGGTGTAACATTAGTCCACACAATGTCTAACTTATCTTCTACAGTTAAGGGCCCTACCTTCCATGCAGCTTTTACCTCCTTCACAAACTCTTGCCAAGTGGGGCCTGCCTTTTCACCAAATCGTCTTACCTCTGGCACTGTTATGTAAATCACCTTCACCTGCGCATGCTCTGGCTCTTTCCTGGTGTGAGGATTTCTTCATGGGAGACACCTTCAGCTGTCGAGGCGCTCCCAGGCTCTGACCGGCATGTTGCATCTGCGCATTGAGTTGACATCACTGCTCTAGCCCTAACCTAGCAAAATACAATGCAAAAACAGATGGAAAGAAAACACTTATTATAATATTACAAAAAATAATAGAAAGTGTCTCTTATTTTTTTGCTTGCCCCTTGTCTTCTCTTCGTTGTTGTGGCCTGCAGCAGTTTTAGGTGCTGCCTGATGATACAATTGAGTCCCTGGCTGAATGTCAATCGTGGTAGGTTGGAAACTGGTTTGGCATAATAACACTGGCGTAGCAATAGTGTTCCTGTTTGTTATGATAGAGTATCATTAGCGAGGATACTATTGCAGGAAAATTGATATAACTGCAAACGGCGGGTCCTTGGCTTGATAAGATATTCAATGGATGTACGGTGGTATGATTCTTCTCTGGGCCCGCGTTGGTACAACTCTTCGCCTGGCCTACGTTGGTGCGACTCTTCAATAGGCCTATGGTGCTTCGATTCTTCATGCAGTGGTGCGATTCTTTGCTGGGCCTATAGTGGTGCGAATCTTCACTGGGGAGATGTACTGGGCAGATGTGCTGCTCCGTCTATGCTGGGTGTTGTAATACTCTTGCAAGGTTTAACACGGGTATCCTTGGTGCTCACTGGTTGTAGTGCTCTCTTGCAGCATTGAACATTCCGCGTATGACTCTATACTACACTGTCCTTCAGTATCCTGTCGACGACGCCAGTTGTGACGGTGCGAAGACGATGTGTGAAGGAGAATAAGGATTTGTGTGTAATGTTGTCGTCACTCTCTCTGGCCTACTTTCACACACGTTCCGCAGTCACAGAAAAAACTCTTGATGACAGGGGTCCCACTTTTATTAATGAAACCCTATCAGGTAGCACAAGAATCATACAGAAACAATGTTGTCCGTAAGTTTACTTTGAAGCCAATTCCTAAGCAACACCATATAACCAAGCTATTTAGGTAACACCATCTAATAACCCAGCACAGACTGCTGGACTCTCTGAAATAAAATTAAACAAAATAAACTAGCATCGTACTAATGGACAAACATCATCTACTTAATAATACATACATATGTGTGAAATTATGCAAGTACATGCACTTAAATGACCATGTGTATGTGTGTGTGTGTGTGTGTTCATGCAAGTCTGTATGTATGTGTAATCAACAATAAACATATCTCAATCAACAACAATGCCTTCATACGCATATTAGATACTAACTCCATCATCACGCGAGATAAAACTTACATGAAGCACTTCTATCTATGATGATAGGAAACTCTTTACAGAGCGATACAACAGGAAGCAATCTGATCATCAGAAGAAGTCCCCCCATCCGACAAGTGTTTCGGCCCGATTACTCCTTTACACTCTAAGGGGGGCGGGCCCACTTGGGTCATGACTCCCAAGCGTCTCAGCTTCCTGTTGTCTTGTATCGAAAATGAACCCATTTCACTTACGGTAGCAACTTTTAATCCACAACGCCAGCCGTGGGGGCAATTGTGAAAGTAACAAAGAAAAGACAAATTATTCCGTTCGTTCCGTCGCCCTTCACAACTAAGGACACACACTGAGACATGAGCGCGCAGCCAATGAAATATTCCACACAGCGCACTGACATCAATTTATCAGTATCTTAGAGGTCTAGCTGCTCTAAAGAAAAAGGAGATATATACTCTATTCTTACAGCTCTGTACTAAATGTAATAGGCATAGGCTACTCACGGAGCTAGAGGGTACGCTAATGTTTCTCTCACAATAATCACTGATGTAACATTAACCACACTTACGGCTCACAAAAATGCAATATAACCATTATTTAACACTACACAACTAATAATAATAATGGTAATAAATACACACTTGTATACAGCGCAAAGCGACACTAGAATTCCTCTTATAAATTCACTTCGTACTTTACACATTTAACACACAGTCTCACTGTTGAAAATAGCGATGGTATAGTGATAAAGAAGGATTGTTTCCAGTGGTAATGTACAAGTGTTATTGATATTGTGTGGTTAAGTGATACCACTGATACATCTAAGGTTGTTGATCCACTAGAATGTTAGGCCACCACTGATAATTCTATATTACTGAAACCAGTGGTAGATAAGTGATGAAGGCGTAAATGTGTTCTCCTTATATAGGCCACGCCCCCTCAGGGCTATTTGTAAATATGTCCCTACTGTCACTGTGCCTGGCATGTTCAAAGTGGGTGTGTATTGGTGCATTCTTTCGTCACAGCACAGTAACACACATAGAAGCCATGTAGCGTAGAACGACTGGTAATGGTTAATGAACAGTTTTATTAACGCTACACACACAGTCACGATGACACAGACGAAAATTACGCATACAGTACAAACATAGGTAAGTCAATTCATAAGCTCAAAACACCCCACAGAGCTCCATTATAAATTGTGGTGCACTCCTCATCGAACATGCACAATAGCAAAATCCCTCAAAGACTGCCTTCACCGCAGTTATAAAATGGACTTATAAAGTCGATAAGTCTCCGACTCTTAAATGTCTTCTTCATAGAGCTCAATTACAGAATAATAGTGCACTCCTCATCGAACGTGCACAATAGCTAAATCCCTCAAGGACTGCCTTCATAATAGCATCATAATAGCTCCATAATCTTCTTACTGCAGTTAATATCAAATACGGCCTGTACAAAATCCTGGCCTTCATAATAGCTCCATAATCATCTTACTGCAGTTAATATCAGATACGGCCTGTACAAATTCCTGGCCTTCATAATAGCTCCATAATCATCTTACTGCAGTTAATATCAAATACGGCCTGTACAAAATCCTGGCCTTCATAATAGCTCCATAATCATCTTACTGCAGTTAATATCAAATACGGCCTGTACAAAATCCTGGCCTTCATAATATGTAACACATAAAAGAATATTCAATACAGTCCGTTACAAAAGTCTCCATCGAGACACACATGGCAAAACACTCTCAACATCTTTACCGAACACTGGTCGGGAACACACACTTAGAAAAACACCTTCGTTGACTTCACTCTGTCAACCCCAGAACCCGACTGCCAGCAAAAATGAGGGGTCAGCTAAACTCTAAAATACTCATACAAAAATTAGCTTATGTTAAGGTTATAATAATAGATCGACAAAAAATATAAGCAAGTGTACAATAAAACAAATTCTGCACAATAATTTGCTAAGTACATTAAATAAACAGTTTCAAACAAAGTTAACGTATGTTCACTGTAGAGCAAGTAGTATACAATAAATAGAAAGTAACAGACAAGATCAAGCAAGAGAAGCATAATCAACAATGAAAATAATCAATATAGTAACAAAGATCCATAATCCCATATGATAACAATCAAGTAAATCAAATCCTTACATTCAACTAGATAGAACCGACATAAAAACTACCTCATACCAAACCATATAATTAACATAACAATCCTAAAGAAGGAAGTATAAGAAGTGTACGAAGTAAACGTATACAAATAGAATTAAGTGACACCAAGATGAAACATAGAAGCATCACGAAAGTATAAACTGCTTCACAAGAAATGAAGAGAAACGAAGAATCATCCGAAAAGAAAGAAGAAAATTCAAGAAATGAATGTATAGAATAAGTAGTAATACATCCTAATAACTATCTAAACAAACAACGTATTGTAAAACAAATAAAATCATGACAGAAAATCATCGAACAGAAAGACATAGTATATATATACTAAACACTAACGAAGGATATAACTAATTAATGCATAATAAATAATTTAACCAAATTACAACACTTATTCATAACTATAATGAAATACCACAGGCATCACACACAAAAAAAGTGATTTGTAAAAATAAAATATCACAATCGCAAAAGAAAAATAAAAAAATTATTATCTTTTTCTCTCTTTTTTTTTTTAAATGTGGAAATATCAATATATTATTACACCTAGTGTACAATTAAGCACTGGACACATAAAAAATACAATACTTTCACAATGAAAAACCAATACATTTTCAAAATTACAATACAAAAAAATTTCTTAAAGCTAAGTTAAATAAAAATAGCATTTTAAATTTTTACAAGTTTAAACCTATAATTAATAAATCAAAAGTGAAACGAGCTTTTAACAAAATGTGTGACATAAAAAAAATATTCACATCTCTAAGTAAACACAACTGAGCACCTATAAAACCACACTATTAACATTATACCAACTTGCACATATAAACATAACATTATTTCTCATGAAAAAGTGTTTAAGTCAGACTACTAAATTCTTCAAACAAATAATAGTATCTGCTATCTCTGACAATTCTACATGTTATAATTTAGTTCCAAAATAACATTTCACAACACAACAATTTCTTCATATAACCTTTGTATAAGGTAATATATTAACTAAACATGGAGTCAGATACGAAAAATAAAAAATAAATTTAGAAAGCAAAAAAAAAAAAAAATTCTCTGAAAGCGACTAACGCATAGTCACAACCAATGAGTTGTGCTTAGGGCTGACAATCTCATTATGTATAAAACTATCACAACAATTAGTCCTGCAAAATCATGTCAATGTTTTGATGTATCAATTTCACAACAGACCACATATGGTCAAACATAATATGAGCAAATGAAATAGTCTTCAGACTAGTGTATGTAAATACAAAAAATCCATAATTTCATCAACAACAAAAAAAAATAACAATCAAAGACAAGTCGCTACAAAATGAAATGTTACAATTCATTACAATGATAATGCGTACAATATTTATCAACAATACAATTATGTAAATAACAAGATATAGTACAAATAATGCATAAATATGGACATACACAATATCCAATGTAACATTATACAATGCAATCATATTATACTATACAATAATACATTATCCTAAAAAAAAATCCTGTAGCTATCTGTAGAAAAAAAAATAAATAGGTCACAATTTCGGCTGATAGTATTCTGTAAACCGCACGGGATGACATCAAATAATACTGGGTCAACATACAGGCTGGGTTACGCTTGATTGCACCCGGTAGTAAGGTAACAAACATTTCTGTCACAGCTAAGGAAAAAACAGGCACGCTGACCTTTATCGCATAGCTGCTACGTTCACACATAGTATACAACCCAGGAGGTTTGGGTCAACCTGACCGAAAATGACAGTCATCACGCCAGTAGTAGGCTGAAATAAAGTGACATACACAACAACGAGATACTCTCTCGTAATCCAAAAAACATAACAGTAGTAGTACTTAGGACATCAATAGTTACTGTTACTTTATTTACTACCAATGACTTGGTTATGTGAAGTAATATTTTGAGAGTTATTATCTCTATTACTATTCCCCTTATTATTCCATTTGTTCTGCCTAGAACTGCAGTTAGCATTGTTATGCTTAACATCTCTCCTAGGATAGAAATATCTGGTAAATGAATCTTGTTGATTCTTAGAACAATTATTATCAGATTGGTTCCCTTTAATGTAATTATTCCTACCATAATTTCTCAACTCTTCAGAATCAAAATCTTGAGATCTGTTACCCTTTCTCTGGATTTTTAGAGAGGAAAAACTACCATTTAATGGGCTCTCTTGGTATTGTCTAACATTATGGTTATTTCTTTTACCAAAACTGTTTTTGTTCTTTTCTGTGATAATATGCTTATGTGCTGTATCACACTGTCTATATTGCGTATGACAAGCAGTGGAACTGATCGAATCCTTATGGTTACCAACATGATTTTTGTTATCTTTATTACCAGAACTGGATGTTACACATGAAGTATCTTTGCTGGTTCGACGCCAATCGTCATTAATCTTCAACGCAGCGTCTTCCGGACGTGGGAAATTGTATTTGCCACGCCGGGATTTCCGTCCATCATGTTCGATTTTCGTATTCGCTAAGAGTGTATAGGGCAGGCTCTTTGCTTGTTTATTAACAACCTTCTGTCTACTATTGTCAACCTTAACAGTAGACAAATCTTTGATGCCTAAAATAACATCCACCAAACCATTCACTCTTCCAGTCAATAAAGTAATTTCTTGGTTTAGTTTCTTATTTAAGTTATCACATGTTATAACTTTGCATCTTTCTTCTCTAAGTAACTTCTCAATCCTAACAATTTTCCTTCTCTGCACCGTTAACTCTTCTAACCTCTGCTTATCATCCTTTTCCTTATTTGCCTTCAACTTTGTTAAGTTCATCTGAAGTTCCTCAGTGTCACTATCATGACAATCTACAAGCTTATCAATCTTCTCCGGAATTATAGTATTCATCTCTTGAAGTGTACCAAAACATACATCATGTAGCATCTCTATGTATAATTTTTCTCGTTCATTGGCCTTCACTTTCAATTTGTTATACCTGTCTTTCTGTTCTTGGATCTCTTGAGTAAGATTTCTAACTACTCGTTGCTTATCTTTTATCTGGACTTCCAAGTCCTTGATTTTACTGCATTCAAAGTCTAATGCTGCTTTCTCACTAGAAAGCTCCAAGTTTGATTTATGCAAATCACCTGTGAGTTTAGCCACTGTTTCTTGTAACTTATTCCTTTCAGCAATATCCTGCAAACAATTTTTTCTTTGCTGTAGGGCAATTCGCTTGTTGTTCTTCATCCGCTCCTTCTCTTCTAATTCCTCTTTGTTATCATCCTGCATGTCGTTGCAGATTATATTGTGTATAATCTTATGCATATAATTGTGTCTAGCCCGAGTATAATCATACACCATCGGACGTAGACATTCTAACAACTTTGCCAAATCTCTAGCCATGATCATTTCAGGATTTGAATGAGGGTTATCATCAGTAAAAAAACTTTATGGCTTGTACAGCATTAAACAAAAAAACCATCCACAACGTATCTATCTAGTGCTGGGCCTTTTAATCCCTCGCCATATTCAGCTTCATTAGCTAAAAACTCTAGTATAGGCCTCATATCTTCTGGATCTGTATCACAGTCCATGGTGATTCAATCACTGAGTGTACAAAATCTATAAACCACTTATAATTCTTATAAGATTATGTTACATAGCCATCAATCAATTATGCATT
This sequence comes from Oreohelix idahoensis, assembly GCA_024509875.1. Lineage (NCBI taxonomy): Eukaryota > Metazoa > Mollusca > Gastropoda > Stylommatophora > Oreohelicidae > Oreohelix > Oreohelix idahoensis. Next base: position 22,410 of record JAMPIV010008964.1, on the reverse strand, counting down.
AAATCTCATAACAATAAGCTATGAACATGGAATACACAATAGCATAAATAATGATAACTGGAAGGCTTGACAACATCATACAGAGACACAGTTTTCACTCAAAAAAATCACTTATCTTGTAAATAGAAAACCGTCTTGTTCTTTCTCTGTTACCACTGATGAGCATCAGACAACACACCATAAGTACGCTCCCTTGTTGAAAGTTACAGGAAATAAACTCGTCAAGAACTGTCACCTCTGGTATAGTACTTGATAAAGCAGGAAACAGGAAACTTGACTGCTGCAAATATGTCACCAAAAAGCATGTACAAATTAGACACATCACCGTGTTACCAATCACAGGTTACCAGCGACACCAAACTGTCTGTACGCAATGCAGGTGTCAATAAGGCTTAAAGTGTTTTACTGCCGACTCATTTAGGCTGGAATAATGTGTCATAATCATCTGTTCCTAACATGACACTAGTCCACTCTTTGCTATTGTCATATGAATACTAGTCCGTAGGCATAGAGGACGAAATAACACAGATAAAGCTGACCTGGATTCTCAATCGAAGCTCCGCCCACACAGGGCTAACTACTGTTACAGATGAGAAACTCCTTAGTGCATACGCCACACACAGGGCACACTAATAAACAGGTCAAGGTCTGGTATAAACAATATTACCACGTGAAATGATGAGCCTTACATCCGAAAAGTTGGCCCACTACTGATAATGCTGTTCATCAACAAATGCTGGCTGACATTCCTAAGTCTATTTTATATGTATGTATACGCCCACACAGAGCTATAATAAATGAATAGATGAACGTTACGTTCTGAATATTGTGCCTGAACACAGCCTACTTGTGATCTTATCCTTTCAACGCGAATTTTGCGGGTTTTAAATTCCAACTTTACTGAAAACCACCACTGATAAAGAAGGATTGTTTCCAGTGGTACTGTTAGTGTTATTGATATTGTGTGGTTAAGTGATACCACTGATACATCTAAGGTTGTTGATCCACTAGAATGTTAGGCCACCACTGATAATTCTATATTACTGAAACCAGTGGTAGATAAGTGATGAAGGCGTAAATGTGTTCTCCTTATATAGGCCACGCCCCCTCAGGGCTATTTGTAATTATGTCCCTACTGTCACTGTGCCTGGCATGTTCAAAGTGGGTGTGTATTGGTGCATTCTTTCGTCACAGCACAGTAACACACATAGAAGCCATGTAGCGTAGAACGACTGGTAATGGTTAATGAACAGTTTTATTAACGCTACACACACAGTCACGATGACACAGACGAAAATTACGCATACAGTACAAAGCATAGGTAAGTCAATTCATAAGCTCAAAACACCCCACAGAGCTCCATTATGAATCGTGGTGCACTACTCATCGAACATGCACAATAGCAAAATCCCTCAAAGACTGCCTTCACCGCAGTTATAAATATGGCCTTATAAAGTCGATAAGTCTCCGACTCTTAAATGTCTTCTTCATAGAGCTCAATTACAGAATAATAGTGCACTCCTCATCGAACGTGCACAATAGCTAAATTCCTCAAGGACTGCCTTCATAATAGCATCATAATAGCTCCATAATCTTCTTACTGCAGTTAATTTTATCAAATACGGCCTCCTGGCCTTCATAATAGCTCCATAATCATCTTACTGCAGTTAATATCAGATACGGCCTGTACAAAATCCTGGCCTTCATAATAACTCCATAATCATCTTACTGCAGTTAATATCAAATACGGCCTGTACAAAATCCTGGCCTTCATAATAGCTCCATAATCATCTTACTGCAGTTAATATCAAATACGGCCTGTACAAAATCCTGGCCTTCATAATATGTAACACATAAAAGAATATTCAATACAGTCCGTTACAAAAGTCTCCATCGAGACACACATGGCAAAACACTCTCAACATCTTTACCGAACACTGGTCGGGAACACACACTTAGAAAAACACCTTCGTTGATTTCACTCTGTCAACCCCAGAACCCGATTGCCAGCGGTCACCAAAACTCCCGCCTAAACAGTCTACAATACAGACCAGCGCTCATGACGCTATCTGTACACTATGACCTCTATCAAATATTTGTTAACCCAGTTCACCGTGAATCAAGTCTACAAGCGGTGTAACCCTTAATTTACTGTGACCAACCCATATACAAAGTATCACCTCCCTTTTTAACCTTAACAGATAGATATACGTGAAATTACACTTAAATACACATAAATCGCCAGTCAGCTTCTATCAAGCTATAGATAGACAAACGCTAGAAAGCATTAACTTTTAAACCTGAAAGTCTAATATTACCAAATCTAAAGTATTTTAAAAATGTACTTATATGCAAGCATACCTCTATGTCGTTAGTTCTCTTAGCACAGACGCAATTATGCAAAAGCCCAAACCTCAGTTGGATATCGTACGAGGGCGCATTTTGCACAAGAACAATCTTGCTACTTCTCAGCTCTTTCTCTAAAGCCTCTCACTGTTTTAGTTTTTATCTGCATCTCCAACCATGTACCACATGATAGCTACGTCAAAATGTCAGGGAAAGCTCCACCCATCTCTCTAGAGAGCAAATCATGAGTCCTATGCTCAGTATGGATGACATGAGATCACATCTTAGTCAAGAAAATCTTCCTAATCGACACAACTCAAGGTCCGCCCACTAATGATTACATTCCTCCAATTTAGGTAACACCATCTAATAACCCAGCACAGACTGCTGGACTCTCTATGTCGTTAGTTCTCTTAGCACAGACGCAACTATGCAAAAGCCCAAACCTCAGTTGGATATCGTACGAGGGCGCATTTTGCACAAGAACGATCTTGCTACTTCTCAGCTCTCTCTCTAACGCCTCTCACTGTTTTAGTTTTTATCTGCATCTCCAATCAAGTACCACATGATAGCTACGTCAAAATGTCAGGGAAAGCTCCACCCATCTCTCTAGGGAGCAAATCAGGAGTACTATGCTCAGTATGGATGACATGAGATCACATCTTAGTCAAGAAAATCTTCCTAATCGACACAACTCAAGGTCCGCCCACTAATGATTACATTCCCACGATATCACTTGCCTAGAGTTACACCTCACGGTTTTAGTGCTCAACAAGATGTGTTATCAGACCGCGCCAGGATGTCTAACAACCGATGTCTGTCTCCTGTTACATCTGCGTCTCACACGTTTGTTTACTTCACGGATGGCAAAGGTGTGTTTCGTTTAAATCGCCCATTCCCGTGTGAGAATGCCAACATGAGCACAAATATACAACGTAGACAACATCGACAACTATTACTCAGTCAAAAGTTACACCTTTCTGGCCACACGGTCATAGATAGATAGATAGATAGATAGATAGATAGATAGATAGATAGATAGATAGATAGATAGATAGATAGATAGATAGATAGATAGATAGATAGATAGATAGATAGATAGATAGATAGATAGATAGATAGATAGATAGATAGATAGATAGATAGATAGATAGATAGATAGATAGATAGATAGATAGATAGATAGATAGATAGATAGATAGATAGATAGATAGATAGATAGATAGATAGATAGATAGATAGATAGATAGATAGATAGATCACTCTGGTTTGAGTTTGTCAGGGGAGTTTACTAAGGTAAGTTTATGTTTTTAGAGGAAAGAATTACGCAAGAATAAAATTTAAAATTTAAAGTGGTTTATTATTGATTTTAATCTATTATTAATTTAAATTAGCTTTTTTCTCTTTTGCAGCGTATTTTCAGGTAGGTCCTGAGACACATTTGACATTTCAAGTATGTTTATCTTATCGGCGTCTTATTATGTAATAAAAAAAAATACATTTTACAAAAGCAGGCTGGGTGTTCAATTATTTTTCTATATTTGCATATGTGACTTTTAATGGATAATAACAATAATGCCAACAATCAAACTACCAAAGAGAGCAGAAACAGATATATAAAAAGCTAATGCCCTAGCTGAGTATTTCTATAAAGTCAGTGCAAAAAGTAGTCTTGGACAGGAAGAAAATGACAGAAGAGAAAGACTTAGGATACAGTTTTCAAAAGAACTACTAGACCAGATAGATGAAACAAACTATTTAGATGCTGATATAACAGAGGAAGAAGTAACTAGTGCAATAAATGAGAAATCTAACACTGCCTCAGGGCATGATATACTTAGTTATGAAATCCTTAAGAAAGTACCCAAAAAAACTATAAACAAAATAACTTCCCTCTATAACAAAATCTGGAGCTTAGGAAAGGTACCAAAAGCATGGAAAGTAGCTATGATAGTACCCATCCTAAAACCCAATAAGGAAGCCCATGATGTAAGTTCATATAGGCCTATCTCCTTAACATCACAACTAGGTAAAATACTGGAAACTGTTGTGAATAAAAGAGTTAAATTCTACCTAGAAAAACACCAGTTATATAGCCCAAACCAGTCAGGGTTTAGAGCAGACAGAAGTACAGTAGACCAGCTTGTAAGATTAGAACATGATGTAAAGCTAGGGTTCAAGAGGAAAGAGAAAACAGTGGCAGTCTTTCTAGATGTAGCTAGAGCATATGATGAATGCTGGCGAGATGGAGCTCTTTACAAAATGAAAAAGATTGGCATTACTGGATGTTGCGAACAGATTCTTTTGTGTGATAGTCTGTTACGCACAGATTCTGTTGGTAGGCATACAAATATAAAGTAATATCTATCTATCTGATGAAAAGTATTTATTTAAGAATCAATAATATTTACTTGATAGTCAAAGGGGCACCACCCGTGATTGGTTGAGGTTATATCCCGTTATATGGTTTAGCTTTTCCTGAATCTCGAACCTGGCGTATGAATTCTGGATGTACGTCGGTTTTGTTTCTGGTATGGCCAGAAACAGATTGGTCTTGCTTAGAATGTTTATGGCTCGAGTCTATGTTTATTGCTTGACTATTTAAGGCGAATCGGTCTTATATCTTAGTATCTTTGTAATGTCTATGTCGGCCTACTTCTTGAGTTGAACTCTGGGGGTCAAGTGGTTTTTTTTCTGCGCATGCGTCGATTTGGGGAGTCGACAAAGGGCTTCCGTGATGGCGAACTGTGGGTTCTGCACGGATGAAGGAAAGTCCGAAGATTTTGTCTTTGTGGTTGATTTTTTGGGGAAGGAGAAGTTTTCTCAGTATGACTATGATGTCCGTTATTCTCTCCCCCCCCAACGATTATTCTTTACGCCAAGGGATGACGTGTGCTATTTGTTAGTGTTTTCCTGGACTTAAGGTAAAGCAGAAATCTTTACTGAACTTTCCTTAGGCTTAACTAACTATACAGACATCATACTGTCTGCCGATGTATTTGATTGATTGTACTTAAACGACTCTTCTACTAGCAGCACTATGCATTGGACATATGCAACATTTATCATGGGATATGGAAAACCCAATATATTATTTGAGTAATGAACGGAGCCTTCGCTTTCGTTTAAGACATCTTTCGAGTGAACGACACTCACTGAAGCCAGTGCCATTTTGGATCCCACTTTCGGTCTATTCGGATTATCGATCAGAGAACAGGAATGCCTTATTCCCTGATGGCGATACCAAGACCTATATTATATTGAAGTCCACTCCTTGTCTATTTAAGATTGTCGTCATAAGACTCTGCTGAATTTACGGCCCGAAAGACTTAGCTAGAAGAAGGTTCTGACAGGGAGCCATTGTTGATAATTATGTATTCACATTAACTGATGCGATTAATCGGTTAAGGCATGAGACGATAGACAACCAGAATATTAAGTGTTTGCCTACTATCGTTCTATTGTATTCACATGCTATACGAATGCCAATTTGATGTTGTCACCCATTTATCAAATATACGATGATTTTTGTGCCAACCTGTTTCAATACTGTAACCGTGCTGTCCGAGTGTGCGTCCCATTAAACTATAAGAAAACGTCAACAGTAGTCTATGTCATTGACTTCCAACTATGAGTGAGTGAGTGTCCAGTCAACTTGTCAACTCCACAGAACATTCCATCATTCGCGTACCTTGCACTCTCACTCCAGGTATACAACCCTGCGTCGGTCTGAGTTGACCGTAGACATCATGTATCCAGTCTTCATCACTACTAGTATATACACCTGCAACACACCATCTTCATTGCAACATGGTCCTAGAGTGTTCTTGTCGGTTGAGGGGTCAGAGAGTTCAGTTCTTACTATGGGAGAAGTTGCCTGCCAACATGGTGGTTCATTATTGATAGTTACCATCGGCTTTCTAACTGCTGGTAGGTGGTGTTTGATGCTAGAGTCTTTTGCATTTTTAAGAAAAGATAGCTTTTGTGTTTTTGGTGCCACCGGTCTGTCATTTTCCTATTCTCTTCCTTTGTGTCCATTCTCAGACACCTTTCGTATGTTTCCACAGCTGAACGTTCTCTTCTTAGGTTTAAGGGTTCAATATTGGTGTTGATTTCGCATGCAACTGTCGGCGTTATCTTCATGGCAGCACTTATAATCCGTAGAGCGTGACTTTGGACTTTGTCTAGCTTTTGTAGGAGTTTTTTACTTGCAATAGTTTGGAGGGGGAGCGAGTAGTCAATTACTGGGCGCACATATCCAGTATAGACTTGGCGTAATGAGTGCTGGTCTGCTCCCCACCCACAGGAGGAAAGGTGCTTGATGAGCCTGATTCTTGTGGATGCTTTCTCAATCAGCTTGTCTATGTGGGGTCTCATGGTAAGTCTACGGTCGAGCTCGACTCCAAGATATCTCGGGCATTCTTCGTATGCTAGTTTCTCTCCATTCATCCGGACCTCGATGTTGTTCTCATTAACTCTCTTGTTTAGACTGAAGAGGCCATACACAGTTTTCTCTACATTGATTTCAAATTTCCAGAACTGGCAGTATGCAGAGATGGTTGTTAGGTTTTTGTTCATATTTTTAGTGATGGTTTGGAGGTATTTTCCTTTTGTCCAGATGACTAGGTCATCAGCAAATAGTGCTTTTTGTCAGGAGATGACATCTGGGAGGTCATTTATAAATATAAGAAACATTGTACAACTTAGTGCTGATCCCTGAGGCAGTCCTTCCTCCAGGGTCCTTTGTTTTGATGTTGTTCCACTTAATGTTGTTTGGATTGTTCTGTTGATGAAGAAACCTTTTAGCCAGTTGTACATTCGCCCTGATATTCCCATTCTTCGCATATTGAAGAGGGGGCCTTTCCTCCAGACTCGATCATAGGCTTGTCTAAGATCAATAAATGTTGCTAGCCCATTTTTTTGTCTTGGAAGGCATCACCTATCTCTTGGGTGAATCGTATCAACTGATCTATTGTCCGTTTGTTTCTTCTAAGACCTGATTGACTGGTATTTAAGATCTTATTGCTTTCTAGCCACCGATATAGCCTTTCATTTATCATCCTTTCAGTGATCTTGTCTAGGTTTGATGTCAAGGAGATCGGTCGATAGCTAGTTACTTTATTGGATGGTTTGTCCTTCTTAAGGACTGGGATGATATTGGCTTTTCTCCAGTCTGTTGGTAACTTGCCTTCTCTCCAGGTCTTCAAGGATGGTGGAGAGTTCATAATTTGATATATTTGAGATCATCTCGTTAGTGAGCCGATCAGGTCCAGCAGCTTTTCCTTTCTTGCATTTGTTTAGGGCCATCTTGAGTTCTGAAAGAGTGAAGTTCTTTTCGAAGACCTCACAGCTAGCTGTTGGTTGTTTCTCCATCATTTTGGTGAGTGATCTGATAGCACTGTCAAGTCTCTTGCGTGGTTGTTTTTTGTTTACGTTGGCAAAGTGCTTATTGAAGGCTTCTGCTTTCTGTGCATCCCTTGTTAGCGGTTCAGTGCTTGTAATGATGGGTTCAGGGTTTTCTTTCTTTTAATTCATGAGAGATTTGATATGAGGAACCATGCTTTCTTTCCGTCTTTCCGCAAGTTTAACTCTCCACATTTCTTAGCCCATGTTTCTCTTTTTGCTTGTTTGCTCAGACGTTTAACTTTTGCAGTTAGACGGTTATAATTTGCTTTGTTGGCGGGGGTTGGATGTTTCTCACCTTGCCGTCTTGATTTTGTCCTCTCGTTTACAGCGGCCTCCAGTTCTGTACTCCAGTAAGGTTTAAACTTTCTCCTACATTCTCGTGGAATGGCATCTTTTGCAGACTGCAGTAGTGCTGTGGTGATTTTGCTATATACCTTGTCTATGTCCAGCGTCATGTCGATGGCCTCGAATCGTTGTCGTACTTGTCTCATTAAGAAATGCCAGTCTGCCTTTTTGTAGTTCAATGGGGGTAATGTTAAGCACTTTCTTTTTATTTCCCTTGTGTTTGTAATCTCAAGGAGTATGGGTCTGTGGTCACTTCCGATGTCGTCGAGCACTCTAACTGAGCAATGTGCAAGATAGAAAGATAGATAGATAGATAGATAGATAGATAGATAGATAGATAGATAGATAGATAGATAGATAGATAGATAGATAGATAGATAGATAGATAGATAGATAGATAGATAGATAGATAGATAGATAGATAGATAGATAGATAGATAGATAGATAGATAGATAGATAGATAGATAGGTAGGTAGGTAGGTAGATAGATAGATAGATAGATAGATAGATAGATAGATAGATAGATAGATAGATAGATAGATAGATAGATAGATAGATAGATAGATAGATAGATAGATAGATAGATAGATAGATAGATAGATAGATAGATAGATAGATAGATAGGTAGGTAGGTAGGTAGGTAGGTAGGTAGGTAGGTAGATAGATAGATAGATAGATAGATAGATAGATAGATAGATAGATAGATAGATAGATAGATAGATAGATAGATAGATAGATAGATAGATAGATAGATAGATAGATAGATAGATAGATAGATAGATAGATAGATAGATAGATAGATAGATTAGTGCAAGTTTGTATTTACTAAGGTAAGTTTAAATGTTTAAATGTTTAAGGGACAGAATTACGTGAATTTAAAATGTAAGTTGGCAAGTGACTTTTAGCTTATTTCGATCTATTAATAATTTAAATTAGCTTTTTTTTCTTTTTTCCAACATTTTTTAATGTAGTTCATGAGAAATTTTTTCGAATTTTAAGTTTTGTAATTTTCAAAGTCTAATTTATTTTTAAAGAACACGTGTTACATTAGCAGACTAGGTATTCAATAATTTTTCTATATTTGCATACAAAACATTTAATGGATAATACGTTGTATATACACATACGGGTCTTTTGTGTTTGGATATGCGTCCTAATATAACCGACTAGGTTGAACGGCACGCGCCTCGCCAAAATGTGGCGAAACATTATTTAAAAAAAACGGATAATAGATTGTTATATTTGTTACGATTAACAGTGAGAAGATTTGCAGATTGTTATATAACTTAACACCTTTGTTGCCACAGCTGGGTATTTTTTACTAGATCTGGGTTTTATGGCTTCCGTCTGGATATCTGTGTATTTGTTTTCCAAATCTGCATTAATCTGGGTATATTTGACAGTTGGCATTTACAATGTTTGTATATTCTGTGCACTGAGCATTATACATTATATTTATATTATAATTAAATGTAAAACATTATGTGCTACATTTTTTTTATTCCACTTAAATTTAATTCTTGTTTTTAACCACATCAATGACGTTGTTTTTTTATTCGTTTACATCAACAATCTATTTTCTTTTATTCTGTTGATAATGGCTGTCATCTACAATACACAGTCATTTTTGCGATGTGTTTTAAAGTATTCTTTTTTAAAATTTAGACTTAAGCAGATAAACAGCATATATTTTGTTTTTGTTATTATAAGATTTAAAATGAGCGATGATGAAGGTACACTAGATTGTTGTAGCAGCATGACGAAACACACGCCACCTCACTCCTCAGCATGAGTGGAACGAGTGTTTTCGAAGGTTAACTTAGGTAAAACTAAACAAACCAAAAAGCTTTTGTGTAAAACAGTTTCCAATCAAATACTAGCCAAGCAAGCAGTTGCCAAAGATGGAGTTTATCATAAGTTTAATCCTAGTAAAAGCGTGCTTGAAGATGTTGTTACGAATAGGATTTTGTTATTTGAGAGTGTGTGTTTGATTAATCTCCTTGGTTCATAATTGACATTTATGTAGAGCGTCGTGCTGATGAGATCTTGTGAGAATGTCATGGGAGTGTGCAAGAACAATTCAATCATAAACCGACCTCCAAACGCCTTGGTAAATTGGGTCCACAGAGAACAGCATATTTAATTGACGAAGCATACAACTTGTTCATGGCAACTAGTAGAATTACATACATGTATAGATTCTCCTATAGTCCGTGATACATCGTCTCATACCTGGCCTGTTTACTAGAGATGCCGATAACGGTTACCATTCAAGTAGTGAAAATCAGAATATGGAGATTAATATATTTGATTGCTCCCATAAAATTCCTCTGCATAAAATATTATCGAACTTGAAATACCTAAGTTCGGCATCTTCTTGAATATCTGTGGCGGCCTTCGCAATTCCATAAGCCACGTAGGAGAATTATATAAACTTCAATAACTTGGGAGCGATAGCTTCAACGTCTTTGACGGATTCTTACAACGAAAGGCCTCGAACTAATGGTCTGCATACATTAATGCAGCACCTATTACGTCATCATCACCTAGTGACGTGAACCATATATCGCGTTCATTATAATTAACAGTGGTGCAAAATACATTATGTTGGCCCCAGATATAATTGTTACCGCGTAGATTAAACTGGTAACAAAACTAAGTGTGGTCAACATGTAAAATACATTATAATCTTCTCCGGACGGTGGGCTGAAATGATTTTTTTTTCCAACAACATTACCCAAAAAATGTACATGAAATATCGCAATGAAGTTTAAGGAAAAATCGCAAAAAAATGTGTGAACAGACGGCCAGATATGTTTACAATTAACAATGTTAATGGCATTGTCCACGATAATCATAAGTCAAAAGAATGTTAAGACAAAAGTAAATATAACTAAGGTTACTAAGTAGAGAACGTTGTCAATGGTCAAGAAAATAAAGTTAAGACTACTACAATACTTAATAAGTATGTAATAAAAAATATTTGCTAACCACAGTTATAGTATAATTAATTACTACGTAATATTAAATAATCAACCTTAGAGAGAAGAATGCCACATGTGTATGACGATGCAAAGATGTGAATTTAAAAAAAATAATATACAGCGTGTCCGGCAGAATCACTACCAATAACAAATGTCAATATTTCCTCATTCATGTAAGTTAGAATTATTTTTTCATGGTTACCTCGTATAGAAACCATCACATTTTTAGGAGCAGTGAGATAATTGATAAATTGTCCGATAATGTGCAGATAACGCATACGTAATGCACAGCCGCGGAATGTGAACACGCGTGTAGTGAAAATGGCAGAGTTCACGGTGCAGCAGAAAGTGCAATGTTGTTATTGGCTTGCGGAATTAAAGTGTTGTGCAAAGGAGATTCAGGCAGGAATATGGACAGAAACCTCCAGAGCTACATACCATAGTGAAATGGCTCAAGCAACTGTTGGAAACAGGTTCTTTGTTGAGAAAGAAGGGAAGCGGCAATGAAGCGTTGTCTCCAGATAGAGTTGAAACAGTTTGCGAAGCTTTTCAACGTAGGTCGCGTAAATCCATTCGATGGGCAAGTGGAGAATTTGGTATTCCAAAATCTACTGTTCACGACATTGTGCACAAAAGATTGCGGCTTAGAGCCTACAAGATCCAGCTAGTGCAGAAGTTACAGCCAAATGATAAACCCAGATGGGCCGAGTTCGCAAATGCAATGCTATGTCACCTCGATGATGACAATGAATTTCTCAATCATGTGGTATTCTCCGATGAAGCGACCTTTCACACTTCTGGCAAAGTTCACCGTCATAATTGTAGGATATGGGGAAATTAAAACCCACATGTCGTAATGGAGCATGAGCGAGACAGCCCTAAACTTAACGTGTGGTGTGCCTTAACCTCGAATTATGTGATCGGGCCATTTTTCTTCGCCCAAGACACAGTCAGAGGAGCAACATACCTAAACATGCTGCAACATTTTGCAGTTCCTAGGATACCAGAAGGATTCATATTCCAGCAAGATGGAGCACCTCCACACTATGCCAATGAAGTAAGAAACTACTTTCATCAACAATTTCCAGATAGATGGATTGGAAGATTAGGTCACATTGATTGGCCACCAAGGTCACCAGATTTGACCCCCTTAGATTTCTTTCTATGGGGATACGTAAAAAGCTGTGTCTATCAAACTCCGGTGCAGGGACTGAATAATCTTCGGCAGTGAATAATTGACGCTTGTGCATCCGTCACACCGCTGATGCTGCAAAACGTGGAGATAGAATACCGTCTTGACATTCTTCGAGACACTAAAGGCGCTCATGTGGAGATCTACTGCAACTTGGTGAGTTGCTACTGAAACTTAATGTGTTTGCCTAACAGAAAATCAAAGTTCGGTCTGTCTGCTATTATTAGTATAAGAAATATTGACATTTGTTATTGGTAGTGATTCTGCTGGACACACTGTATTGTTACGTCGACACTCAAAAAGTAGTAAGTCAATAATGTAAGTTATGTGTGTGAACATATTCATTCATCATGTGACGTATTCTTTCCAGAACGTTGTCTCCATTACAGCTGCTCTGAACGCATCACGATTCTGGGCAAATCGACCTGCATCAGCCAAAGACAAGTTCAGACTCTCTGTGATGTCCTGGGTCCACCGTCGTCTAGGTCGACCCCTTCCCCTTTTTCCAGGGACCATGCCTTCCATCACTGTTTTTTCCAGACTATTATGTCTTTTTATATGACCGAAAAATTTCAGCTTCCTTATTGCGATGGTATTTAGGAGCCAATGTTCCTGTACATTTAGTGAGTGCAGTACTTCTCTGTTGGTCTTTTTTTCTGTCCAGGGTATTCTCAACATCCTTCTGTAGCATTTCATTTCGAATGATGTAATCTTTTTTGCAACTGTTTTATTGAGTGTCCAAGTCTCGCAGCCGTATGTTGCTACTGGGAATATACATGCTCTGATCAGTTGTAACTTTGTTTCTTTGCTTGTGCCTTGCCATAGGTTTTTCATCTGTATTAGCTTATGTGAAGCAATTGCAAATCTTCTTTTAATTTCTACTGCACAGTCGCCAGAGCTGTTAATGATTGATCCTAAGTATTCGAATTCATTGACACTTTCCAGTTCTTCGTTATCAATTTCAATTTCTGGTTTGGTCTTTACTTTGTCTGTTGTCAATACTTTGGTCTTCTTGGTGTTTAGGTATAGATTCTGGGCCTCGCTGTGTTTTTTTGGTGGACAGAAGTAATTGTTCAAGTCCTTCTGGGTTGGTCGATAGGAGGACTGTGTCGTCAGCATATCTGATTTCCGGGATCTGGTACCCGCCGATGTTAAATGAGTCAAACTCTGTGTGTTCTTGGTCATCTCTTACGTTTCTCATGATATTCTCGGCATAAATGTTAAACAGGTAAGGGGAAAGGGTACAGCCTTGTCTTACTCCTTTCTGTACTTCAAACCATTCTGATGTTTCCCCCTCTATTCTTACGGCTGCCTGTTGTTCTTGGTACAGCAGTGCGATGACTTGTATAAGGTGGTTTGGAAATCCCATATTTTTCATAATAGCCCATAACTGCTGATGTTGTACACAATCGAAAGCTTTTGTGTAATCAATGAAACAAGTATGTAGGTCAACGTTGAATTCTCTACACTTTTCTATGATGATCCTCATGTTGAATATATGATCCCTAGTGCCTCTACCTGGTCGAAAACCCGCCTGTACTTCATTTATTTCTGTTTCTAGCTTTTGTTGCATCCTTTTCATTATGATTTGTAAAAGTATTTTTTGCTGGCATGGCTTATAAGAGCTATAGTTCTGTAGTTTGTGCACAGTTTCAGGTTGCCCTTTTTTTGGCAAGGGTATGTAAATTGATCTTTTCCATTCCTTGGGCCAAATTCCGCTTTGCCAGATCTTGCAGCATAATGCATGGTATATACGAGCGCTGCCTTCTCTTCCTGCCTGTATCATTTCAGCTGTTATTTCATCACAACCAGGAGATTTTCCACTTTTTAAGTGTTTGATTGCATTCCGGACTTCCTCTATGGTAGGTTCTGGTTCACGTTCCGCTTCATTCATGACGTTGTTATCTGCCGCTTTGTTTATTTCCGTATACATTTCTTGACAGTACTCCTTCCATCTGTTCAGAATATCTTTACGTTCTGTTAGAGTGTCGCCTTTCTTGTCGTTTATTGCTCGAGGTGATGATTTAAAGTTGCTGTTTTTCAATGTTCTTACTTCAGAAAACATATTCTTACTCAATCCCTGTTCGCGCATTTCCTCTATTTTCCTGCAGGCGTCGTTTATGTATTGTTGTTTGTCTTGTCTGACTCGTTTTTTAATCTGCTTTGTGTATTCCTTGTACAACTCCTGATTTTCTGTATCTTTTTTGGACTTCATTTTTTCTTCTCTCTACCACCAACTTCAGTGTTTCGTCTGAGATGTATTCTCGTCTCTTTATGCTTCTTTTAGGAATTAACCTCTGTGCATTTGTAATATATACATCTCTGATGTTATTAGCAAGTTCATCTTGTGTCATTTCCTCCTGTACTGCCATAAGAATGTCAAATTTGTTCTGAATATCGACACTGTACTCTTCTGGTATGGCGCTTGTGTCATAACGTATTACTTTGTCGCTTGTAACGACTTTTTTCAATTTGATCTTGAAGTTTGCAGCAAGAAGTTCATGGTCGGAGTCACAGTCTGCTCCTGGGAACGTCTTGATGGATGAGATACAAGATCGCCACCTTTGTTGTATTAAGATATAATCTATTTGGTTCTTGCTTTTTCCGTCCGGTGACGTCCATGTATATAGTCTTCTAGGGTGTTGCATAAAAAGAGTATTCGTGATGACTAGGTTGTTTTCTAGGCAGAATGTTGTCAAGCGTTCTACTCTCTCATTTCTCTCATACAACAGAAAATTAATTAGTAAGTAGAAAAGAAAGAAAATATTTTAGTAAGAAAAAGTGAACAGACAAAAAGGGAAGTAAGTATAAATAGCATAGAAGGAAAAAATAAATCATGATATATCTATCCAACAGTAATAAAAATCAGAGAAAATGTGATAGAAAAATAATAATTAATCTCTCTAAATAACACTAGTAAGTTTAATTAACTGACTAAAGATTAAAGTCTAAAATCTGCATTAATAAACATTATTAACATCACATTAAAAGTCCAATAGAGAACATATAGTCCAGTAAGCTCCAAAATCCAGGAAAAAGCGTTTCATAATCTGTGTTAT
This sequence comes from Oreohelix idahoensis, assembly GCA_024509875.1. Classification (NCBI taxonomy): domain Eukaryota; kingdom Metazoa; phylum Mollusca; class Gastropoda; order Stylommatophora; family Oreohelicidae; genus Oreohelix; species Oreohelix idahoensis. Next base: position 7,077 of record JAMPIV010008964.1, on the reverse strand, counting down.
TTCACGAAGTCCGGAGCAGTATAAAATCATGGTTATTATCCTTAAAGTCAAAAGTGACACTGCATATTATAAAGTCCAACGTTGCAATCCAGCAGTAAACAATCCTGGCAAGTATTTTGACTATATGGAAGGTGTGCATTCGTGCTACACTTCTTTTCATTGGAAACTCGATCTCCGAGTGCTGGTAGATCTCAACGAATTGTTCAGCAAGATCTTCATCGATAAATTAGTATGATGTCAATTAAATGTACGAAAAATGTACTATTTCAGGCTTCAAACGAAAGTGACTTGTATGCATCCAGAATATGTATGTCTGTAAATAACTGTTATGAATTACTTGAACGTTTCTTGAGAAACAATCATTCTTCGGGTATTGATGTGGGATTTCTTGATAGAGATCCCGCGACCACGTTGTGAGATCCGGGTATATATTGAAATTCAAAATCATATGGCTGGAGCAAGATTGACAAGCGAGCGAGCTTTGGGTTTCTGTGATCATCTCGTTTCAACGCTGCAACCGCTTTTTGATTTGTCTGTATTATGAAAGGCGCTCCGAGCAGATATCGCTCCAATTTCTGTATCGCCCAAACGACTCCAAGCAACTCCTTCTCGATTACTGAGTATTTCTTTTCAGTCTCTGACAGTTTTCAAGAAATATACAAGGTAGGATCTTCATCCTATTCCGTTAAAATCTTGCAGCAGACAGGCTCCCAAACCGAAATTACTGGCATCTGTACGAAGAATATATACTTTGGTAATATCATGCAGCCTCAAAATAGGAGGTGAAGAAAAAAATATGCAAAATTTTATTAAACGCTATCTGGCAATTATCTGACCAGCTTACTTTAATTGGCATGCCCTTGCGTAATAAGGAAGATAGAACTGACAACTCATGCTGCATTGGCTGAGCATGAGGAGAATCATCAACGTAGTTAACGTCCATTATAGTCATAATAGCTAGAATATAGGGACATAAAGACAAAGTGCCAACGTTTAAAAAACATAATAAATGTACTGTAGCAGATAAGCATAAATGAAACAAGCCAGTTAGGAGCACATGACGTGGAATGGTGGCAAGTGATGACTGGACTTGCTGAGTCATCAAAGGATGTGACAAAAAATGCAAATATAAACGTACTAATATCTGCGTGAAGCAGAATCAGGTACTAATTGTAAATTGAGGGAACGGTGATGAAAACAAGCACCATTGTCCCGCTCGACAACCATACGAGCGTCCCCATTGGTACAAAAGGTAACCAGGGCCTCACCATACTTGATATTGAGAGATGGCAAAAGACGTACAAACCTGACGTCTGCAGTGAAGTGAAAAAAATCCCCTAGTGCATGCCATGTAGTCCTTGGTGGCAGATTGCGCACCAGAACAGTGCGTGAATAAGCACCTTTACCAACATAAGTCGTCCCATCGTCACTAAACTGTGAGCATGGGTGTTGTGCAACCCTAGTTGACTGAGGAACATGGTAATTCCATTTCTTCATGCATGTCGAATTCCTTCCATAGGATGAATCGCACTGTTTGGACTGAGTACGATTCCTAAAACCATAACAGGTATTTGAGTAATGTGGTTTGGAACGTGATCCAAAGGACTGCTGAACAGGTATAACTAAACCCCTATCCTTAAAACATGTACCAGGCTCAGGATGAATAAGTGAGTGTGTGTTCTCAATCAAAACATTATCACCAGTATTAGTCCACCTCTTGTTAGGGAATTTTTCGTCAGAGGGGATAACTTTATTTGTATTTAAAAGAGTAGGTACAGATTGAGTATGTTGACTCTTATTCTCAACAACATCAGGAAATTCACCCAGGTCTGTTGGATGGCCCTGCACAACAGAAGCCTTTTGATTGGCATGACGCCATGAATCACTCCCTTATGTGGACGTGTTATCAACTGAAACACTGACATCTGAGTGATATCGAGGAAATGTATATCTTCACAGGAATGATCTCTTATTCTTTCGTGGGTGTGCCGATACTTTTACCTCATCATTAGTACCGATGGCATGTCGTTTAGTACCCCCATCAACTTTATGGAGTGAAAATAATTTTTAGTAAAGTAATATATCGAGTAAATCATCTACCCTTTTTTTTAATTTAGCAATTTCATCATTTTTCCGCGAGAGTTTCTCACATTGCTTGGCATTTACTTTTTCGAAGTCAGTAGATACTTTCTTCTCACTAATGAGTAAGAAATAATCTGAAGACAACTTTGCTGAAAGTTCTTTAATTTGCTGTTGCATTGCCTTTTCCTTTTCAGCATATTTAGTTTTTTCATTCATTAGTAATATCTCGAAGGTAGTTACTTTTTCATCAGTGACACTCTTTGCTTTATCAAGCAATTTTCTTAATGAGCTAACCTCAGCCTCTAGCTCCTTTTCTTCTCAGTAAGTTTAGATTGTCTCAGTATATTATCATGCTGAAGAGCCACCTCTTCTATTCTCGTCAAATTAGCTATTTCTTCCTCTCTCTTCGTCTCATCCAATTTCTCTACACGCTTCATATCCACCAAATCTAAAACTGCCTGACTCTCTTTTGATAATTCTTCCTTCTTCTTCCATGCATACCACTCTGGAGTATCTCTTCTCTTCTCTTCCGATGCATAGATTACATACACAACTAAAGTCTCACCCCTCAAACCACTCAATCTTCCAAAATCCCCAAAATACTCTAATAAAGACATCTTGTTTAATAGCATAAGTAATTAACTTACTTGGTCAAATATAACTATTATGGCCTGTTGCTTTACAAATGTTTATGTAAGCACTAAAATTACGGCTAATATTATAAATGCTGTGATTTACTCAATCGAAAAAAATAGTGGCTAGTGGCTAACAACGCATTGCAAGCAATAATTATTGCTGTCATACAATATTTGCATAAATCACTATGCAAGCAATATTAATATAATGTCATGAATGAAAAAGAAATAGGAAAAGTAAAGAAAAGGACTATACAAAACAATATCACACCAAAAGTTCAGATGACACACGAGAAAAACGTTTCTAATAACTTATTAAAATTCTATTAGTGCAACAAGACGAAAACAGTAAATTAGGTCAATCTACCACAACAATTCTAAAAAAGACACATTCAGGACTAAATACAGACAGCTGAGTTTGTAAAAAAGTAAACGATAGCAAGGTTAGACCTACAAATTGTTAACAAACAATGACACAACTAAGAAAAAAGAAACTGAAACCAATGATAATACAATATAGATAAACAAACCGTTACAGTTAAACATCTATTATTGAACAAATCCAGTAGCAGACAGAATATTCGACGAGTTTACTCGAGTCCGACCTTCTGCTCAAATGAAAATGTTCAAAATGGCCCTACTGAACGACTTTGAATCTACGATCATCCTCAGAGATATTGTAGATCCAAAGTTCTGACCAACCTCCAACGAAAAGAAAACAGACATGAATATAAATACAGACAGACATAAAAGGTGGAAATTACGGTAGGATCTGCCAACAGTAACCTGGAAAAATATTTATATACAGATAGGTTACTTAGCTTAAACAGCTGGAAAAAATGTCCTCACCAATGCCATGATACACCATGGAAGGCTTCGCCAGGAGGCAGACTGGTAGCTTGAAACTGGTAGACCCTTCAGTTACAGTACATGGCAGTCCCGAACAATTGATATAAGGCCACGGCAAACTTGAAAGCTGACATCTGGTAGTGGATTTGAATACTAAGCTTGACAGCTGGCATCTGGAAAAAAGTTGTCGTTTGGAACTGTAAGCCGGCTAGCATGCGCTCTCCAATTGAAATTATGTAAATGAGGCTAACGGTGAAAAGTTCATCTGATGCCCTTGAAAATTTTTTTTCTTCAGTTCCAGACTTAAAAGTTTGCATAAACATACTTGATTTTCGTTCACTGTCCTTTCACTTTCAACTGATAACGAATGTTCTTGACATCGAAGTTCCCATCACTGAAACACCATGTAGTCCTCTGTTACGAATAGGATTTTGTTATTTCAGAATGTGTGTTTGATTAATCTCCTTGGTTCATAATTGACCTTTGTGTAGAGCGTCGTGCAGATGAGATCTTGTGAGAATGTCATGGGAGTGTGCAAGAACAATTCAATCATAAAACGACCTCCAAACGCCTTGGTAAATTGGGTCCACAGAGAACAGCATATTTAATTGACGAAGCATACAACATGTTCATGGCAACTAGTGGAAATACATACATGTAGAGATTCTCCTATAGTCCGTGATACATCGTCTCATACCTGGCCTGTTTACTAGAGATGCCCATAACGGTTACCATCCAAGTAGTGAAACCCAGAATATGGAGATTAATATATTTGATTGCTCCCATAAAATTCCTCTGCTTAAAATATTATCGAACTTGAAATACCTAAGTTCGGCATCTTCTTGAAAATCTGTGGCGGCCTTCGCAATTCCATAAGCCACGTAGGAGAACTGTATAAACTGCAATAACTTGGGAGCGATAGCTTCAACGAGTTTGACGGATTTTTACAACGAAAGGCCTCGAACTAACGGTATGCATGCATTAGTGCAGCACCTATTACGTCATCATCACCTAGTGACGTGAACCATATATCGCGTTCATTATAATTAACATTGGTGCAAAATACATCATGTTGGCCCCAGATATAACTGTTACCGCGTAGATTAAACTGCTAACAAAACTAATGTGGTCAACATGTAAAATACATTATAATCTTCTTTAACAGATGTACGTGAAGGACGTTGTCGGCAGATATATTCAAAGATTTTTGAACTGCACAATCAAGATTCCACGTTGTCAATTCATGCATATGATCTTGACGAAGGAGAAGTTATCGACATGGATGTAGAGTGGCTGACAAGTGACAATTTTCAACAGTAACAAGTTACAACTAACATTTTATATTTGATTTCAGGAACATTTTGTTAATGTAACTACTGTAAGTATGTTACTGTTAAAATATTTTATTTTCAAGAGTTCATATATGTGGGTGTTAATAAAATCATTGTTATATAATTGTGAATTTTTGGTAATAAAAAATAAAATAAAAATGAAGAAATAAATAAAAATTGGTAGCACACAGCTTATTTGTGCTAAAGTTGCACTCACAGATTGTGTAAGCATCGTCTATCCTGTGTCTTTGAGGCATAAAATAATCTGGGTATTTCTGGGATTTTTAAAGAAGAAAATCTGGGATTATCTCTAGAACTTGAGTGGTAACCTTGCTTAACACCTTCATTCACAGATAAGCCTCAGAAATGATGTATCTGAGGAAGGTGACTGAAGTAACAAGAAGAGACATGGTCCACAACCAGACGATACATAATGGCCTAAAAACGCCACCCCTGCAGACCTAAGTAGAACAGTCCCAACTAAGATAGTTTGTCCATGTCTCCAGAATGGAAGAATATCGGTCACCCCGACAAGTATGGGAAACTAAGAGCCAGAGATCCAGACCTCCAAAAGTCCGCTGGGAGGACAACATTAGACGATCTCTGAAGGACCGAGCACTAGAATGGAACCAGGCCAGGAGAAAGACAGCCAATATAGTATGACACTCTCTGTTCCAAAACTCTACACCTCACGGTAGAAGACGAACGACAAAGTAAGAAGCATGTAAGTAATCTTTAAAGACTGAAAGCCAAAGAGGCAGAGGAACGCATGATCTATAATTGTAATACAGTGACACAAACTTTGAACTCTTTGAAACAGACATTACAAAAAATACAACAGAAGTAGTTTTGTATAAAGCAGTTATGCTCAACGTCTTTCCCAAAATTACTCCATGCATTACAACTCAGTTACTTACACTTTTGGCAGAATATAGACATCTAGTATGAATTTGCAAAAATAAAGCCGTCTATGAACAAAGGAGTTTTAACTCAAAACTTTTTCTACATATATTCACACAGAAAACAAAACACTTAAATCATCCCATTTAGTTTTTTTTCAAATAAAACAAGCACTGTTAGCGTGTGAAGAAAGATAGTACGACATTGGATTTACTAATAGTAAACAAAAAAGTATTAGTAGCGTAGGTGTGTATGTTTATACTTATATATGTGTATGTATGTGTGCTTGGGCTTGTACCAACGCATGTTTCTGTGTCCGTGTATTTGCAGTTGCTTTTCTTTATAATTATTTTGACTGAAATGTAATGTCCATTATGTGAAATATTTTGTGATGTGTATTGTAAACAAATTCGATTTTGAGAATTAAAAACAATTTTGTTTTTAAATAAAAGAGAAGGTTTGCTTTTATCTCGAGTAAACCAGCTTACCTATTATCGTATTCAAAAGCCATATTCCAGATAAGTAGCATCTCCCTTAAATCTTACTTATCTTTAGTTTACTTTTGGTACTAGTTCATTGTTTTTAATATTAATTATTGGCTAGGAGGATTAGTTATCTATTAGCTATAAATATTAGTTCTTCTTCTTTCTTCTTCAAGCACCGTGCATAGTGGCGTAAAAGATCATGTCTCTCCACAACTTCCTGTCTCCAGTACAATTTATCAATTCTGCTGTTGAAATCCACGGAAACAAACATTGAAAACATTTACACAGAACATTCAAAATTACAGAATAAAGAACATTTAATTAACATTGAAAAAATGTAAAGAAAGCTCATCCCAAAACGAAGTTTATCTAACACACGTACTTTATCACTGAGGCTCATCATGGACTTCTTGCGCTTAGACACACTCGGATAAAACTTGCACTGCGTTTGGATGCCATTATTTATTACAAAAATAATCAAAAGCAGCGTAACTGCAAAAAAACATGGATGAAAAGATGCTCGACAAAGACAACGTGTAAATACAACGAAAGCCGCGAGAACAAGGAGGTAGCCTCTCCCTGCTGGGTCTCCATCTGCAACGCTGCGCGGTAGGCGTCCCGAAATGTTTTGTTAACTGCCCGTGGCAGTGAATACTCGTGAGGTGCCTGAAAATGGCAACAGTTGGTTACATATTATCTCGCGCGAATGAGTGAATATCGAACACGCGAATAGAGAGGATTGGTTGTACTTTTTGTGTCAAATTTCCTTTGAGAGTGATGTAATTAGTCTTATTA
>JAMPIV010008963.1:332500-376262 GCA_024509875.1 Oreohelix idahoensis | reverse complement strand
CCTGGTTATAGACGTAACCTTCCCCTGATTTCGGAGAGATATATACTCCAAATTTATAACTTAATTCCATCCAGTACAGCCAGAAAGACAGAAAACCATTTCGCTTTCGATTCCTAAGATCTCTGTTTAATAGAAGCATCATTTAAGTTGTCAGTTATATACTTTAAGTTACTGTGTTACAGTGGAGAGCAAAATAAATTAAAATTTCTAGCTACAACTCACACAGCTATAAATAAACTTAATTAAATTGCTAGTAACCAGTCAGAGAAATATTTTAACTAACTAAGTAAATGCACTGATTCATCATTGATTATTGACGAAATACGTATGTATTTCTAATTCATGATCATTGACTTTTGTAATGACTATAATTTATTTCACGGAAGTTTAAACGATGAGACAAGCGCTAAGCTTATAGTCTGTAACTTAAAGTTAATAACCGAAGTGAATATTATGTTTTACGCGAGGGTAGGATAGGATGTGTATAATATTATGTTTAAGTATTCTGTCTGTTTCTTTTTCTTTATACAGCATTCTGGGTAAAGCCCAACATCTACCAGTGGTTTTTCAGTATATGAGAAGAACCTAGAAGAAATATTTTTGTAATTTAAATAATTGAGTTTCAAAGTTACAACCTGTCTCGCATTGTGTTTGCATTCAGAAAAAGACAGAGTACTCATCTCACGAACTTTAAGACTAAATGCAATAACTGGGCCTATCGAGCCAGATTATAATTCTTCCCAACATTGTCATTGTATATTCAGCCCCTGTGGCCAGATAAATTACAAACAGTAACATTTCTGACGTTTTTTACTAATTGTGGTGTGACCAAGAATTTTACATTTGAAAAGAAGTACCAACCTGTCATTTTCCTAAGCAGTGGAAACCTCGTGATTCTGACACTGTGAGCTCGTTTTAAACTTTCTTACCCAAACTGATTCAAGTGACCTTAACAGTAATCGTAAAATATAATTGTGAAGTGAATGCTCCCCGGAACATTGGAAGAAACCTGTATCTGCAGAGCTGGGATTCTCTTTATAAAAAGAATACAGATTCACTGTAGAGAAATGTGTCCTGAAGTTTGCGCCAGACGGCGAGAAACACCACGTGTGTAGGTAAGAAAGTATGTCAGGGGCCCCTGTTGAATGAACAGAGAGAAAGCAGAACGAGTGATTTCTTTTAATTTATTTTATATTCATGCACCCACTTTGAAATTTCTTTATGCACGTTTGTTGCTAAGTGCTGATTTCCTCTTAGAATAGATTAATGTATCAAACTCTGGTCTTAACTATAAAGGGAAATCCTAGACCATAGCGTATAAATCTGTGACTCTGTGGGGCTATAACTTTTTCTTCTAACAGGTTCGTGGGTTAAACAGTGGGGGAAAGGATTACACCTATGATAATATTATTAGTCTTTTCGTAATTCAGTTAACTTATGTGTAATTATATTTGCTTGATAAGCAAACTTATTTGTTGTGAGGTAATTTTCTTATGGTAATAAAATTTACATAAACTTTATTCAAGTGTGTCGGTCAGCTCGTTCCAAAATATGTATATTCCATTGTTATAGTTTTTTTTCACGTCTGTGCGTCTAACTGTCGTCACTTATGTGTGTGTGTATGTGAGTGGTGGTGCTATATATATATAGTAATATATATATTCTAATAGACCGTCTGACTAAACTAATCCTGTTGTAGAAGATAGGCTGACCGAGAGAATTCTCGCGTTCAGGGACAGACTCTAATTAGTTTCCACCATCTCACTCGTAAAAATCTATTTTTCTTTACATTACCTCTCACAGAGCCATCACCTGTTCTAATCTATTCAGAAGGGACCAATCTAAGTCTTAATTCCCCTATCACAAATCTACGACAATTGGATATTGACAAGGGAGAGATACTGAGAACAATTAATGATCGCCTATTAGAGAATTACACTGCAATCGATGAATCATCAAGGCTAAGATTGCTGGAGTTGGGCATTAGGCGTAAGACTGGCAGGGATGAACGTTCAAGAGGATGCATCCGGCGTGTATACAACTAGTGCGCAACAGGAACAATTAGCATTCATACCCTTTGTCATTAGCTGAGGGGAGACTGAGCACCTGTGTGTTTTTTCCCGGAGTGCAATGACGTCAATTCTAAACAAGTCCCCAAGTGCAAGACACAATCGAGACTTAATAAATGGTGTTCCGTCCCATTCAGCAAGAGGCTTCCCTTTCAGATTCAGCGTCATTGGATGTGAATGTTTTCAACGAGGAGACTATTTGTTTTATCTGTAGCAATGTTGTTCCTACCATACTTACTTTATCACATATAAGATTTTGTCAACTGACCAATGTTATACTCTTTGTTCATGTTTTGTCTCGTTATCCCCTTTATGCAAATTGTCTTAGTGAAACCGTCTATAACGATTGAATCAGTTCCGCGTCCTTTTTTTGGGGTGAAAAAATACGGAAAAGGCGCACATGCACCATGAAAACTAAATTGAAAACCCATAAAAGCGCGCATGCATTTAAATATTTTCATGCTATGTGCTATAATTTAGGGAAAATACGGACAAGTGCGCACTGCACCGTTAATGCTAAATTGAACATCTATTTACAGTGAACGCATGCCTTTAAATTTGTTTTTTTTCACAGTGCATTGACTTTAATTCATGATACATTTGACTACAATGATCAAATTAAGTTAAAATGGAATGAAACGGATTGTAATAACTACATGAGAATTAGTGACGTAATCGGGACATGCAGCAAAAATAACTCAACATAATTATTTCCTGTCATTTGTGGCGGGTTACTTGCTCGTATTGGCCTAATTTTGTAACGTGAATAAATTCACCAAACGATTCCGGCAACCCAGCATATTTTAACAACTGATTCGGGGGATCGGCTTATTGACAACCATTAGACATAACACCAACACAAGGTGCTCACCAAAAATACCACCAGCATCATATACAGCTTGAGATTGTTAACAACAAGGGCAGATAGTATCCAGGAATCACCCAGTAAGAAGAAATGTTGCAGCTAAAGCAACATTTAGAATACATATAGGAATGAATAAATAAATATTACAAACACTACGGTATGTTTCAGGAGCTCGTGAGAAATAAAGGAGCAGAAATCTAGTGTAGCCGGGGCAGGTGTTCCTTAGGACTGGAACGGCACCATATTACCTTCATGTGGCAGTGCCGGTATATGCAGTATTTTCAGTTTACTTTACAGAGAGCAGATGTTTAACTGGCCTAATCACCAGAGATTTAGATTTCTCTCTTAAATTTGTGTTACCAGGTTCGATTTTCTTCTCTTAGGTGTTGATGTAGCGAATTTAATTGAAATGGATAGATTTTCTTATCTAGATCTCAAAACTGTAGTAATTCACCTTTTCAACAGCGTTCGATTTCATGCAAAACTTTTAATATCTTTCAGCATGAAACTTAAAATTTCAACAAAGTCTGGAATTCAGAACATTTTTACAATGATAAGTATAATAAAATTCTATCATCTCATCAGATGCTTTCATCGATGCAAAAATCCCTTTTTGCATCCTTGTCTCGTAGGCCTACTCAATTGTCAAATATGGCGAACCTTCTCATTCCACCGTGTTCCTTCTTTTAAGTTACAGTCTTATTTTAGGTTCGACGACATTTACCCATCTCCTCAGATTTGTCCTTGATTTCTTTATAATCATAAGCATTCCTTGAGTTAAATGCTTTCCAACACAAGAATATTTTCTACTCTACATGGTTTGAGGTGTAAGACTATTTTTTTTTGCAAATTGACTCAAATCCTCGAACCTAGTTCTGCTGCGACTAGGGTTGGGAGCTCTATTCAAAATACATATTTAACGATTGTCACTACTTACGCCAGTAAGAAATATATATATATATATATATATATATATATATATATATATATATATATATATATATATATATATATATATATATATATATATATATATATATATATATAAATATTGATATATATTATTTCAATGTCCTGAAATACACATTTTATAAGAAATGTTGAAGTTTGATTCTCTCAAACTAAGAAATATGTAGAGCTGGACCAGATACGACCTCTTGAGTTGCGCTCTTTTATTCTACTGCTAAAATGGCGTCGTTGTTCCCTTTCCCCGGGGGAAATCTGAGCTATCCGATTGGTCAGGGGAAATCACCCAATTATTAGAAATGGCGTGTAGAAGCGACTCTACCCTAAATATGTGACACTATTTATTATTTTCTGTTTCTCATAAAATATAAAATTATGGGGTGGTCTGTGCTTCCTCTGTCTTGTAAGAATATAGTCTGTTTCCAAAGGAACAACCATGTACACGGCCACATATAGATCCCGGGGCTCCGCAAATGTATCCCGTAGGGAGACATTTGAGTACTATCAATAACAAAAATCCATCCCCAAAAATTTCTAAGTTCAAAAAAAATTTTCAGAAAAATTTAAAGTTAAAAAATTTTTCTAAGTGCAAGAATATTTCCAAAAAATTTTAATCTAATTCCTATACTGGGGTCCTATGTCTATATGAGGTCGTCTGCTATGTAAAAAAAAAACTAGTAGTGGACATCAACTTCAAAAAGTGTAACTTATTCATCACATCATAATATTTTTCACCAAATTTACAAATTGGCAACACTGCCCAAAAAAATCTGCAAAACACTCATAAGGTCATCACTAAAAAAAATGTGACGAGTGGCAACACTGGGGAATGAACAATAAACTATCTTATTTGCAGAACTTGGCTGGATTATCATAATCTATTACATTTCATTCAAAAATATAGTTGATTACATTCTCTTGGATGTGGTAGGGGGGGTGTTATCTCTTTTCTGTACTGTTATTTGCTCCATATTAAAAGCCTGCAAGTACTAAAAAAAAAAATCTTTTTTTTTTTTTCTGGCGTACTTATTTATTCTATTTCCCAAGTACTCTGCAATATTCCAAGAAATGTCCAAAATCTCTAATTCCTATGGTAATGGCAATCCACTTTCATAAAATAGCCAATGTTCTCATGGGTACTCATCATGTTCTCTTTTTTTTTTCAGTGAATGAGCCACTTGCTCATTATTACATGTAGAAAACATCTCTAGACATAATATGCATATTTATCAGACGATAATACGACCAGCATCATTTTTATAAGTAATCATTTTTCACAATAAAAGCACTGAAACCTCATGGCTTATCCTTATTTATCTATCCGAATGTTTCTGGTTATTGACACCTTCCAAATGGCAAGTGTATAAATTCGTTCTACGTCCGTCACTGTAGAAAAAATGTTCTATTTTACATTCCTTTTTTTTTTTTCTAAACTATGTGATGTTTGTCTCTAATATCCGTACGTCTGGTGGTGATCCTGTCCATTAGTCAGTTATTTCTAACCATTCCTTCTTTTCTGTTAATACAGTATTTTTTTTTTTTTTTGTGAACTCTTCCCTAGAAATATTATTCTATATATATATTTATTCTTCAAAGATCTTCTTTGACTTCCCATACATCAATTTTCAAACATCAAATTATTCAGCAACCAACAGACGAATGTGTTACTATCATATTATGAAATATAAAAGTTAGTTGCTTATCCTTTACAGGACGTGGCAATCAACCCCAGCTTTTATTGGCTGTTTGTGATTTTTCTAGGCAATTTTTACGTTCAGTAGTTTGCCATTGCTTTCTGAACGGTACGGCGCTTATACCATTGTTAAAAATCCACACAAAGCGATCTGCCACCAAACCGCCTGCAGCAGGTTTCGAACCTGGTATATCTGGATTATGAAACTGCGTTCATATCCATTAGGCCACAGACGCCGACATGAAATATAAGGGAAAAGAAAAATATAGTTTCCAAATCATCATGAATTTTCTACATTGGGTTCCGTATTACTTTATTTTCTCTTTTAAGACAACTGCTTATACTCTTGACAATATGTAATGTCACTCTCGAGGCATCCTTGTATACAATTTATATTTGTCTCCTTTTTTTTTTTTCATAACACCAATGTATCATTTATGGTGTTCCAATATCATTGTATCTATTCTAGTCCTCCTGTTATCTTGAGAATTCATCCTTAGTAACTCCCTATTTACCTTATCTAGCAATACCTTTATGCAAAACACATCAAACAATTATTTATGGAACTATCAACTGAGATGTAAGAACTTTTGACAATATGAGATGAAAAAAAAAATTTGCGGTCATCACTCAAAAAAAAATGTGACATAGAAAGGAAGAAAATAATCAATTGATCGTGAGGAAACTACAATATTCTCGTAAGACAAAGTTCCTGGCACTCTGACTACTATTGATCCATATTATTTCTGGTTATCCTTGCATACAGTGTACCATTCCATTTTCTTTATAAGTCCAATTCCTCGCTCATGGTGCTCCAATATTTAAAATGTGGATCCTTCCTATTCCTCTTATTCTGTACTGGAAATATATCCTTATTAATTGTCCATGTACTATATTTGCGAATATTTATCATCAATATATCAACTAATCATTTATAGAACTATTAACATAAATGTCTAGACTTTACTAAAACATGAACAAAAAAACATGTCTTTTTACATATGTGCAAAATTTCGACACCAACTCTGCCTTCGCTGGTCGAGGGTTAGTCAGAGTTATGTGGTGCCTGTAACATCCGCTGACTACAGCCAGATGGGTGACTTATGGTACTTATAATTCAAAAATCTCATCCGTCAGTTATCTTAAGTGTGGGGCGGGGGTCTATTTCATGGTGTCCTTGACCAAGTTTGCTGCATTTCTAATCTAGATATTCTTTTTTTTTTTTTTTTTCATAGTATCTCCATGATATATCTGTGACATGTCTGTCCTTGGGATAACATTATTTTTTTTTTTTATCCAATATCCTCGGGGTGAGCAAATCTCAGTGTGTCCACTTTCATCAATCATTTATTTATTTTCTCTCCTGTAATTCTGGGTATGTTATGAGTATTTTAAATTGTCAATTTATTCCAACTATCTTACAACATTCTGTAATTCGTGATAAGGAATAGTCATTTGTTATACAACAATGTTCATATTACAAAGGCAATAAGCAAAAATCAAAGAGATATCTTCTCCAAAATGCGGATGCATCTCTATTTCCTTTACCTCTGGGCGTAGCAATTATTCAGTCATTATTTTTTTTCTCCATTATTTAATCTCTATTTTGTGTCCTTAGTACCTGTGGTTCCATGGGATTATCATAATTCATTTGTGTCTCTTGTCTACTGATAATCCTTCAATAATGACTTCAAATATGGTCCTCATATGTGCAACAATCATCTGCTCTGATTTGTTCCATGGTATTCATCAAATATTCTATTATATCCTTGTCTTATCTCGTAACCACGAAAGACTAAGATTATTCCTCCTCCAATGTCAATGTGGGGGATTTTGTGCATAAACATTACAACAAAATCTCAGCTGTGACAACATAAAGTTTCACCTTAATATAAAATGTCATCTTCATCATACATAACCTGTTGCTTCTTCATCTCATGTGTCATTAGTGGTTATCATGCGGTAATGGGGTATTTCATTTGCTAGGTCAGCATGTGCAAATGCTATTTCTTTAACATGGGCAAAGGCATCATCAACAAATAGGTGCAATTTGTTCAATCTGGGGTTAGCATATACTAATGCTCTCAAGGGATTGTTCATTTGCAGAAAATCAGCATGCACAAATGTCATTGGGGTACTTGTGATATCAACAAAAATATTGTTGGAATATCAGGGATCAAGCTGGTGGGGGTATGAGTGGCATAGGGTGATTTATTTATTTTCTTCTTCATCTGCTACCCTCAGGGCAGTCAATGTTTTACAATATTGTCTTATCATCATCAAAATGTGTGTGGGTGGCATATAAACATATAGCATCTTATATAAAAAACATTCTAATTGTTTTTTTCTTTTATGTCTTTTCTGTTTGTATCACAAGTACTAAAGAATGATAAAAATCAATTCACTAAACACTAGATATTCTAATAGTAAATCCTAACCAATAGGGTTGCAAGTAATAGTTTAGGTTAGAATAGAAGGAATGTTTAGCAGTGTCTGTTGTCAATAAGTGGCGAGGAAAGGGTACATCAAGGATCTCCTGATTACAACATGATTGTAATTCCAAGGAATGAATATGATTGGGATTTTAAAAAAATCACAAGTCTAGAATGTCGTCTCAATATAGTGGAGAGGAAAAATAGTAAGTTAAAGATGAGTAACAGTGAAGTGAAGAAAATCTTACTATAGAGAGTCAAGGTTGGGATATGGAATCTCTTTAGGAGAATGTTTAAAATTCTTGACAGTACTAATATACATCTGGGTCTAAAATAATAATGTACATTTGAAAATAAATAATCCTGTGGAGAAAAAATAGCATAACCTACAATACTAGTTTTGGGTATGAATTATGTGCTGTTAAGAGATGTCATAGTAGGAACAGTATGATTGATCAAGGTGGCAGATATCAAGGAGTTTAGCATAATATAGATCAAAGAAATATTAGTATGAGGTAAGAAAAAAAAAACTACTGGTGTAAAGTGTCTGCATGAAAATGCTGGTGAATGGAGCGTGGAATATGATCAGTTACAAAAGTGGAGATGAATGTTACAACAGAATAGTGTGACACATGTGTTATAGGTAAAGTTGTGTAGCATTCTAAATATTAAGAAAATGTATGTAACTAAATAAGGGTGTCTGTAAACTCGTAAAAACCGTGTGTTATCAATTGTTTTAACATTTTTATTTCACAATTATGCTATCTAAAGAAAATCCTCCGTGTGCTGGTCTTGATTTCTTTCTGGGCATCAGTATTCTAAGGCTGGAAAAAAATAACTTTCTCAGTGAGGCTTTGACATCTTAGTCTGTAAGCAAGTCATTTGAACTGTCAAAAACTGAAAATAGAGTACATGGGGAGAGTTAGTACATTGTTAAAAAGGTTTGTTCACATATGCGTTGACCGTGTTCGGATTTGCGAACATATAAAACACCTGGGCGTGTTTTTCAGAACAGCTTCGCTAGTTCCTTCACCATCTCTAACCTTGCAATGTCCCGACTGCTTAGGCGAGCATCATACTGAGTAGCAGTGGTGACGGGTGTGATAGGCGACGACACTGCATTTGCTGATTGTTGGGACACTGAGGACATTGACGAATGCGGTGATGGCTTAACATCATTTGATTGCGGTGATGGTTTTACTGTGGTTAGGGTTTGTATGGCTGGAACATCTGTTGGTTTTGAGGCAGGTATATGTTTCGCCTTGATTTTTCTTCTGACCTGGTTGTGCTGAACGTTAGCACTGGTTACAATGGGCACAGTAATTTGCACACTGTTGTTTTTGACTAGTTGAGATGAGGCTAACACTTCTCGGCTTGGTTTTGGAACATGATTGCGTTTCTTCAGAATCTTTCGTCTGATATAGTTGTGCTGTATATGCGGAATTTTGTTGCTAGGGATTGAGTCATCAGATTCTGTTTTATAGGCGCGTTTGACGCTGGAGCTGACTGGTACAAATAATGTACTATCCGCATCACTGGTTTCAATGGAACTAGCTGTATCAATGTCTGTTTCTTGTTGGTATAATTCTACCATTTTTCTGTCATTATGTTCGTTGGGGGTCTGACAAAGCTGTGCTGGGGTTGACACTGTCTTCTCTCATGTCTTGTTCTGTTTCGTCTCCATAAAGATCGCTGGTATATGGTTCAACAATCTGCTTGGGTATAGTTTCTTCAGGATCTGATTGTTTTGAACGAGCAATCTTGTTCTTGTGGTATAGCAGTGTTTGGTTTTCACTAGTGTTAAAACTAGAACTGCCTGAAATGGGGGTGTGATAGGTATCAGCTGACGATTTATCACTGCGGGAGTAAGTTTGAGTGTGGATATAAGGTGTTTTCGTGTTGTCATCGTGTGACGTCTGTGGCATGATTTCTTCATTTCTAATGCGCAGGTCTCTGTCTTGTAGTCTATTACGTAATTCAAGTGGTGGGATATCTTCTTCGCTTTCGGACGAGTCTCGTTGTTGTCTTGCTCGATGTATTTCATCTGTGGGTGGTCTGGGTATGTGGTCGTCTTGGTAAAATTCAGAGTCTGTCGTCTCTGACTCTGATATGTCAGACGAATCTGTGCTGGATGGATTATAATTTAGGGTGGCTTTTCTGACTGGTCTTGTATTTGTCGTCAGAGGCGGAATGGGCCGGTGATTATCAATTTTTATTTGTTTTACGTGAGCTTTTGTTTGGTGTTGTTTCTCTATCTGATTTGCTTGCTGCCATCTTCTATCTCTCTCTCTAAATCTTTCTTCCACTTCTTTTCTGTACTTTGCTATCATTTCGTACCTCTCCGTGCATTCTAACTTATCTTCGTCTGCAGATGTCATCTTTTCTGTATTATCGACCATTTCAACACTGCACAAATCAAGTAAGTCCTCTGTAACTTGTCTTGATTTTATCCTGACTGGAATTAGACTTTTCTTAAACCTGCCATCCGTTTGTACTGCGACATTTTCTGTCTGAGGCTCTTTTCTAGTGATTGCAGGCGCAGTTCGTTGTTTCAAGTTCAATTTTGGTCTCCCTTCTTTGACTTTCAATGGTTGTAGCTTGATTTCAACAATCTCTTTTATTTCAATCTTATAAACTTTTGCAACCAATCCGTCTACTATTCTTATGCAAGGGAAATCGACTGCGTAGCTTCTACAACGTTTTAATTCTGAAGCGAGGTCTCTCAATGCTATTCTCTTCTTTCTGTTCTGTATGGTGGTCGAACACTTCTCCATGTTTGAATAGTTGTTGTTGTACCATACGTTTTCCACCGTGTTCCTTCTTTTAAGTTACAGTCTTATTTTAGGTTCGACGACATTTACCCATCTCCTCAGATTTGTCCTTGATTTCTTTATAATCATAAGCATTCCTTGAGTTAAATGCTTTCCAACACAAGAATATTTTCTACTCTACATGGTTTGAGGTGTAAGACTATTTTTTGCAAATTGACTCAAATCCTCGAACCTAGTTCTGCTGCGACTAGGGTTGGGAGCTCTATTCAAAATACATATTTAACGATTGTCACTACTTACGCCAGTAAGAAATATATATATATATATATATATATATATATATATATATATATATATATATATATATATATATATATATATATATATATATATATATATATATATATATATATATATATATATATATATATAAACCACTCAATGTCCTGAAATACACATTTTATAAGAAATGTTGAAGTTTGATTCTCTCAAACTAAGAAATATGTAGAGCTGGACCAGATACGACCTCTTGAGTTGCGCTCTTTCATTCTACTGCCAAAATGGCGTCGTTGTTCCACTTTCCCCGGTGTAAATCTGAGCTATCCGATTGGTCAGGGGAAATCACCCAATTATTAGAAATGGCGTGTAGAAGCGACTCTACCCTAAATATGTGACACTATTTATTATTTTCTGTTTCTCATAAAATATAAATTATGGGGTGGTCTGTGCTTCCTCTGTCTTGTAAGAATATAGTCTGTTTCCAAAGGAACAACTATGTACACGGCCACACTAGACAACAGAAAAACAACAGAAGTGAGTGGCTTACCGGAGAATTGAAACCAGGACCTTCCGAACAGTACCCTTCGCTAGCTACAGAAGCGAATCACACTATCCTCTCTGCCAGCTAGGCACCACAAAAAATAGTGCTTTGAAGACAGGGGTCATTAGCGCGATTCGCAGCATGTAACACCGGATATGTACCTAGGACGATCCAGCCTAATTAATGACGCAATCATTTATGTTGTCCCCCGAATATACAGTATAGGTCGGATTACACAGATTGTGTATTTGTTTATACGGGAATTAAGCTTTTCTCAATACACCTTGTCGGGAATGAAATCACATCAACGTTCAGCTCTCGCCATATGAGCTCGGTCATCAGGATGCAGGGCACGAGAAGGACCAGAAATGAAAGATACTTCATTGTCGTAACGTACAGCTGGAAAGCATACACCCTTACACAGACAGCAGTGCGAAAGGATATTATTGTTTCTTCCTTCCCATTATGCATTACGACTCCCGTGATAGGATAAAGTGACTAGCTTTCTCGTTGACGTGTTCCGCTTGCCAGAAAACAATCATCTAGATCAGGGATTCTTAACCGGGGGTATCCATGCCCCCTGGAGGTGTTGGAATCAAATGATGGGGGTATATGGGACTCAATCTCTGAACAATTTTTAAAAAAAACAGCAAAAATCTCACTAGTTGTAGCTAGCTTGTGTATTTGCGATATGCCGTTTTTATATAAATAAATATGATACATTCTATATGATTTTCTTTCAGTTTTTCTGTTCCTAGCTATCCGTATGTAAAGTATTTGAAGTCATACTAGTACCATATTGGACGGGTGATGATGATGATTTCGACAATCTGGCGAAGAGGTATGGGGACATATTTGGCAATCCATTGGGGGTCTGTCATCGTAAAAAGGGTTAAGAACCCCTGATCTAGATAAAAGAACAATATGCGTGTCCCATTTGCTAAAAACAACCCCCTTGATCAGAGTATGATGCACGTGATTTAATCACAATGTACGTCTTTTGCTGGCTAAAAATCAGCCATCTAGAAAAGTGTAAAATAAACGTGTTCCGCTTGCTAAAAAAAAAAAAAAAAAAAAAGTATGGCTCAGAGTACGATTTACGTGTTCTAGATATTCATAGCGTACGTGTTCCGCTCGCTAACAAAAACAATCTAGATAAGAGTATGATGTACTTGTTCCCTATATTCATAGCGTACGTGTTCCTCTTGCTAACAATCTGGATTATAGTACGATTTACGTGTTCTAGATATTCAGAACATACGTATTATGCTTGTTAAAAAACAGCCACCTAGAAAAGAGTACAATGTACGTGTTCTGGATATTTACAATGTAGGCTTGTTGGATATTTACAATATACGTGTTCTAGATATTCAGAATAAACGTGTTATGCTTGTTAAAAACAACCATCTAGAAAATAGTACGATGAACGTGTTCTGGATATTTACAATGTACGTGTTCTAGATATTTACAATGTACGTGTTCTGGATATTTACAATGTACGTGTTCTAGATATTCAGAATATACGTGTTCCGCTTGTTAAAAACAACCACCTAGAAAAGAGTACGATGTACGTGTTCTAGATATGTACAATGTACGTGTTCTAGAAATTGAGAATGTACGTTTCCGCTTGATAAAAACAACCTCTATTATATCAGAGTACCGGTATAATATATGGGTTCCATTTACTAAAAACAGTCGTCTAGATAACAATACAATGAACATGTTCTAGATATTCAGAATATATGTTTTTGCTTGATAAAAACATTCTCTAATATACCAGAGTATAATATATGGGTTCCACTTACTAAAAAGACGTCCAGATAACAATACTGTGACGTATAATGGAAATATAGCCTACGGTAATGTGACAGCATTGTAATCCCGTTAGCGTTCTATGATTTGCTCGCAAAACCATGCATTTTTCTGCCTGTCTTACTCACACAAGCTTAATTTTCATCCACGCCTCTTTTCCTTGAACATAAACAAACAAAGTTGTTTATCAACTTTCGCGACCTGCCAGTCATAACAGGGAGCGAATCAGGTTTGTTTATCAAGTTTCTCACGCGAGCTGATCTTTCAATCATCGGATACCTGACAGACCGCACGTGAAAAACCCCGGACCTTTTTGAAGTAGACGCTCGGGCAAAAATATTTCCCTGAGTACCCGTTGAAGTTCGTGCACAGAGGGGAGTTAACTCTGTGATCTTCAGATACGGTCGAAATCTCCGAGAATCACGGTACATGGTTTTAAGTCTCCGATGTCGATTAGCAACGCCCGACAGAGCGTCCGTGAAAACTTTTATCTGGAGGGACTCATGTTTCTGGTTCTCTATTATACACTATACCTTGTAGTGCGAAAAGTAGCATCATCTATAGATCAGAGCAACCATGATGATATATAAACTGTGTCTTCCTAAACCAGCTACCAGTCGTCACTCATAATTTTTGGAATAGTCTAAGCACGCAGTAGCTAGAACCATTTCGCTAAATGTGTTAATAGCATTCGTGGGGATCTTTTCATGAGAATTTTCTGGTAATAGAAATTAGTGCTTAAGTGTTAAAGTGTTAAAGCTTTTACCATTATAATTCACTTAGAGTTCTAGCTGTTAAAACCAGTGAACTAAAAAACGCGTAGCTATTTTATACCAGAGGTTCAGTTTTAATGTTAATTTTACCACCCGTTTTCCCACACAAGAAGCGACGGTTTTAGTTCACTGAGAATATGCTAGGCGCGACTGATAGTGACAGAATAGAATTCACGTTATATTTTCATTTTGTGTATTTATAGTAAGTGACTATTATTTAATACCATACGATGACAAACAGACGCCGACAATCGAATAGTCATTAACGACAAGCGATATTTATGTAAGTGCGCGTATGGATAATTGAATAATAATTGACATTGTACGCTGATCGTTGACCAGGAACAGGAGGGGTAGACTGCATAACTCAGCCAAACCTGCACTCGCTAAGCGACGCGCGATAGGATAGGCTAAACTCACCGTGTGCCTTTTAACTTTAATCAGGACTGACGGAGTGGAAAAGAGATCGTCTTGTCCCCGTCCATGTATATATATATATATATATATATATATATATATATATATATATATATATATATATATATATATATCGAGAGAGAGAGAGAGAGAGAGAGAGAGAGAGAGAATAATAGCATTTTTCCATAAATGTTTTGTTTATTCTACGCATACCTGATCAAAGTGCGTCCAGCGGTCTTTTTCTTCATTTACTGATTGGTTAATGTTGTCTTTTTCTTGGCTTGTGCGTCCACAAGCTCATTTGGGAACAGGATTGGCCAAAGAGAGAAAGAAACATTTTAAATGGTAAATTTAACTGGACTTATAAAGACCAGCCATATTTTGTTCAATTTTATCAACCCACTGGGGTTGTACACAACAATAACATTATCTGACGACTGACAGTCGTATTCAAGAGTATCATCCAGAATTTACTCTGTTTCAGAATCGGCCTTCACCATAGAGCCAGCCGATAAGATTACCATCATTTATCAATTGTAACAGTTTTTAGCAACCAGATGTTTCCCAATACTGGAAGTATTTTTCTCTGTTTACTGTGAACCCCAAGATCTCGGTTTTCTACACTAACTGTTTGAAGTGACATTAGTTCATCCAGGAACAAACCACAAAATTTGGAATCCCCCTCATAAATCTTATTCGTTAGATTACGGACTGGGGCCAATTTGGGAAATACACCTGACAGTTTGTATATTCAGGAACCATTGTAATTCCAAGGGGATATCACCAAGAATAGGTAAGCGTGATTGAGTGGCCACTGTATAACAGAGAGAGTATGACAGAGAGAGTGAATATTTTTCTTTGTTACAGGAATTGTATCATCCTTGATTTTGCTTAAAATTGTTTACTTTACTGGGTATCATTTAGTAGGAACTTGTTTCTTTACTGTCTACTCTGTAACAGTGCTAACCTTTGACCTTTGGGGTATTAACTTGTTGGGTTCTTTTCTCAATAAGGGGAGGGCACATTTGTTCTGTTATTTCCTATGTATGAAAATCTGATTTTATTTGATTTGTCTTTAGATATTTGGTGTTGTCAAGTTTAATGATAATAAACAACAAAAGAAACTTAACTTTGCGTGTTGGTCAGACCCATACCCAATCAACCGTAGATTTTCACGTTTGTGAGTCTTGTGGTCACATAGCTGTGTGTGTATATAGTTAAACTTATATTTACATATATGAGGAGGGAAAGATTGTCTTGTACTAAATTATAGTCGTATAGATAGGCTGGACTAAAGAAAATACTCATTCCAGAGACAGATCTTCCGCTTAAACTATTCACCCGTGAAAATCTATGTCTCACACCTTTTTCTCACGTACTTACCACCATCAACTCTATTCAGACGGGACCATAAATAACTTTCAAACCTACCTGTACGACAAATACAATGAACGTTTTCTAGATATTCAGAATGTACATGTTCTGCTTGCTTAAAAAACAACCTTCATATACGCGTTCCAATTGCTAAAAATAACCATCTAGATCAGAGTAAAATATGTGTTCTTCGCTTGCTAACAATAGCCATCAGTATCAAAGTATAATATACGTGTTCAGCTTGCTAGCAAGAACAATCTAGATAAGAGTACAATATAGGTGTTCCGCTTGCTTTAAAAAACCATATAGATAACTGCACAACATACTTGTTCTGTTCCGCTTGCTAACAATCAGCCATCGATATCAAAGTACAATATACGTGTTCCGCTTGCTAACAATCAGACATCGATATCAAAGTACAATATACGTGTTCCGCTTGCTAACAACAGCCATCGATATCAAAGTACAATATATGTGTTCCGCTTGCTAACAAAAGCCATCGATATCAAAGTACAATATATGTGTTCCGCTTGCTTACATAAACCATCTAGATAAAAGTACCGCTACTTGTTCCTAGTGCTAACAACAGCCATCTAGATAAAAGTACAATATACGTGTGAAGCTTTCACCACCACATTTGTTGACGAGGTATCGGAACATAAAGACATAGTGATAGTGCGCACTTCGCACACGTAACTCAATCAGTGCCGTAATACCAAATTACCCGTAATATCATTTTTCTGTGAGCAGAGAAACTGATGGAGTAACCGAAGTCAACGCAGAAAGTGCATCAGATAAAACTGGAAATAGCTTTTGGGCATGTTTTCCCCTTTCCACTGCCTGAGCACGCGAGTTGAAAGATGCATCATACAATTTGCACCTCGTTTTTTCACTTCCCGCCATAAAACGGAAATGCTGGCTTGCTCCACATAAATGTTTTCTCGTTCCAACCCGCCTTACAAAAAAAAAAAAAAAAAAAAAAAAAAAAATCAAGTGAATCAAACTTGTTTATCTACAGTTATAATAAGTGTCAGTATCTGTAAGCTCCCCGTAGAGTGTATGTCCTCAATAAACTGCCATCTGGTCAAAGTTTTCCATGTCTTCATTATTTTTGTCATGTCTGCCTTGAGGTCTCTTCTCCGTGTGTTTTTGTCTGCGTCTATTTCTCGTACCCTGGGGCATTCCAGAATAAAACGTGTCATGTAATGCTGTCAAGTAGTTTTCTGAACTCGTGTCTTGTCCAACGACTGTGTCATCTCCTCTCCTCCTGTTCCATTGGTGTTTGTCTGGTTATGTCCATCAGTTTCGCATTAGTGATGTTGTCATACCATGTCAATCGTTCTATTCTGAGCAAACACCCATTTATAAAAGTCTGTATCCTTTCAGGTTGTCGTATTTGTTGATCTCCATGCTTCAGAGAAATGCGATAAGACTGACTTGACATTTGAGTGGAAAATTCTGATCGTCTATTTACCAAATAAGAGGTCGTACAATTCTGAAAACATAAATAAGTTTGGAATTGCTCTGAGCCGGTTAACAATGTTAATGATGATGAGAAAAGAGATTACAGACGAAAATAATAGAAGCTACAATAAGTCTTCTACACAATGATGGAGAATGTCACCAAAAAAAAAATGTATGGTAATCAAAGACACTTGTTAATTTCTGCCACTTTTCTTTTGACCTCTGTTTTCTGTGTCTGGATTTTATGCCATATTGCATGAACACTCTTCGGCAGCAATACTATCATCTCTAATGCCAAGATCTTATCTATTGTAGCGAAACAGGCAAACTACTCTGGTAATTGCACTTCGAAGGTTTTTTGCACTGGAGTTTCTAACAATAAAAGTAAATCGCAGAAAATCTGCTTGTTCGCGATTGGTAGTCATTCTATAAAAACAAATTATTGGTAGAAGAGCGGACGTGTTGGAATGCATTGACGTCATGGCCAGCACTGACAAAACGACTGAAAAAAAGTGTATATAAGCCCGTTTCAGTTACAATTCTACACTTCCCCAATTTACTTCAAGATCTTATAGCTAAGAAGGCGTCAGGCGGACTGACCCACATATGAAAGAAACCATAAGCCACAGCGTACTGCTGAGCAGAAGCCAAGTTGACTTGCTCTTGTGAGCCGATTTGCTTAGCGATAAGCTTCAAGCCACGAAGTCCTGGAAGTATTGTGTCTGGGGGTATGCTTATAAAATCTATAGATCGCTACTTTTATAAAATATCTTAGTGCCATGTAAATTGATCTATATTTAAAATTAATGTTATTATTGACTAAGATTTGTTTGCTTGTGTATTGTCTTTGCATCTCCAAAACCGCCCTGTTTGCTGAAGGTGGTTTCAAACTGAAATAACCTCAATCCTGAACAGCATTAGCTCAGCTAGAGTCCTTCTCAGGACTACACAATGCTAGCAATAAAAGCTTAGTCATTGTTAGGGTAAAAAAAAAATAGGATCTCGTTAGATGCCCATTGAGGCATATTGGGAATATGGTGTTAGGCTCAACTTTTCTTGACCATACGGCCCACTGGGGTCAGCGTCACGTCGGCCGCCTTTAACCTCCAAAGTTGCTCTAGTACCCAATTTATGAGGCTGGGTCGACCCCGTACACTAACCAATGCGCTATAGCGGCTCTTAGTCCTTTTCAGGGCTTAGCTTTTAAATGTTGTCTGCTCAGAGTTCTTTTTCTTCTTTGTTGGATTTAGTTCGATAAGGCACATCTTGTTTGATATAACACAAAACCTGTTATAAAGGGAAACAACTATGGCATAACGAAAGACCAACGGGAATTAATTAAGACGGTATTTAGAAAAAAATTAAAATGATGTTTATAGTCCTTCGATGTATTTTAATGTTTGCATGACGTATTTTTTTATTGACACGCCTACAGCCTTATGACAGTGTTATCAAAATAAGGATTTTGATCGATAATGGCCAGTCATTATCGGAAGGGTGTCTCAGTTGTAAACAACAGATACCATAGCGTTGTGTTATTCCTTGTTGCATGTTCAGATATCAGTGGGAAGTTACAACAATCTTATGGTGAAGAGTCAACGACCAATTCTGCATGCCTGGCAGTAGCATAGTGACTACCTGTCCAGGTGAATAAAAGTCCCCTGGGAGTTCAAACAATATCCAACAATGGAACTGCCTGTACAAGAATTTTCAAGTACATAAGTGCTTACATAGCGAGAACCAAAACTAAACGTCACCAACGGCCACACTGTGAAATAACCAATTATGCTCAAAGCCCTGAATCCTTCCTATCGCTTCTCTCCGTATACTGCAGTTGAGTGTCCAGCTTCCTCACAAAGGCACAACAGGGGCAAACAAGGGGGGGGGGGGGGGGGGGGGGGAACAAGGTGGCAGGGCGGCCATGGGACAAGAGGGCCAGAAGGACGTAGCACTACCATAGTGGAAAATGGGGGACGGACGTCCGAAGGGAGGAAAAAGCCGACTAAAGCCGCGTACGCTCTGGGGGGGGGGAGATAGGGTGATACTGTAAGGCGTGCTGATGGGGGGAGGCGGGGGTTGTATACTTACGTATATCATCTACTCTGTATTCACAAGACCATGCAAATCAGCACTTATGAGATGCGTAAATGGCCAGTTCCGGCACATGCAAAACCAGCAAGCTGCCCATGAGTTCTCTTTGGCGGTGGGGCGGTTCCGGAGGCGGGTTTCAGGCTCACAGTCATCTCGACTCTTGCAGTTTCCTGCCTTTAGAGGCTCTATGATCATTAACGCGAGTCAGCTAGTGCAATGTAGGAAGTGTGCAGCGGCCGAGAGTGGGATACTGTTTTGAAGAGGGTGAAACTAGGTGCGTTCGCAATCTGAGTACATTCGCACACTTGATTAGGGGACTCGTAAGAAGGTGAGAGTGTCGCAGAGATAGGACATGGGGGGCTGTTGGGCTTATGATATGTGCTTGTCTTGGTTCATTCGGGGCGACAGTGTCATTCATTGTGCGTTGGTGGGGCTATGGGGGGGATTTTGAGAGGAGGCTATATTTATAATTACCGATTCCCGTTAGGGAGAGAGGCGGGGATAGGGGGTTTGGAGTTTATTATCCTACTGTCACTGGGAATAAATAAGAGAAATAATTTTCAGGCTCCATCGGAGAGTGCTGTGGTAGAGAGTTCTCTATAGAGTGATTATCGAGTGACTCTTCTGGATCCAGCTTATCAGATTCAATATCATCAGCAAAAACGTAGTTGCACAGAGGTTCGGCCTCCCAATCGATATGTTGAATTATAAATCGTAGAGAGCCTCACAGCAAAATATGTTCTAGATAAATTATTAAAAGAGCACTGGGGGAACAGGATACATCGGCATTGATCATACGGACAGACTCCAGCAACAGTTTCGTTTCTCGCTCAAGGAGGTAATTACATCCAATAACTAAGGGCGTCCTCTCAGACGTGTGTAGAGCAGGAAGGATATAAGCCGCAGGCTACTAGCGCCTTAGGCGACTACGGGTATCTGTCTTCCTGGGGGACGGGATTACTCTTCTAACTATAGACAATTGCGGTCGCGTGGGATCACAGTTAACAAATGGGGCACTCTATTTGCCACTCACTAGTACGTGCAGTTCGTCGACCAATTTAGCATAGTCGATTTGCATCACGTGAGATAGCTATCTCCTATTACAGTCGCTAGCGACATCAGCTGCCCGTCAACCGACGAAGTGGCTTTCATCATGATGTAGACTATTCGAGCGCGTGTGATGAAGGTACTAACTGGGATAGTGATCGTCAGGGAGGTGATGCTTGTATTTATACATGTGTGCGAGTATGTTGAGATAGGGGTATTATAATGGGGGGGCCAGTGGTGGGGGGGGGGGGGGGTAGGTTATAGTGTTTGAGTGTTATCTGGCGGAGGTGATCATGTAATACATACAATTAATTAGAATATGACATTGATATTCTGCTGATTCGACTGATTACTTTACATCTTGGGGAGGTGAGAGAGTATGCTATTCAAGCGGGGCAATGACCAACTCGGTGCTATGACGTATATGATTATTACACCTGTCTATCAGATATTCTTAGCTATCTTCTGACTTCAGTATCAGAGAGCACTGAGTAGAAGAACGCGGCGACAGGGTAGCGGGTCAATCACGCCACAACTTCATGCTCTTGGTCTGAACTAACTTTGAAACACAAACGTCTAGATATAATGAGAGACTTATGCTGACTACTTAATGCTGTCTCTGTCTTATCAATTTAACTAGACTTTTGAGAGTCTATGATCGTTTTTACCGTGTTCATCTTCACAGGGTAAGCGGCTATTACTAGTAGTAGACAGCAATGGGCAATGCTCTTCTCTTTGATGTGCGAACCTCCTACTATTTTGTCACTAGTATCATAAACGGGGCAGATCTCTTCTAGCTACGGCGTAGTCACTCAATGAATTATACACATTCATTCATTTACGTCATCATCGTGGCACTGTTTGACAGACATTCCTTATATAGTAGGGGAGGTCAAGAACGCATCTGTGTGTCTATTTTTTGTCTTGACTAAGGAATCCGATACATCCTCGTTCCTAGCACGACATCGGATATCCCTCCTTTCATCGAACATATAGCCTCTTCTCTTACATGTCCCTACACTCCAGTGTCTATCACTCTGAGACAATCGGAGTCCTTTATCGCACGATTACACAATGTTATCACGATCACTTACTACGATACGTTGTTTTATTCATTATCTGCCATAAGATACAGACTCAAAAGTTAATCATATACACTGTCTATAATCTCTACTATCACAGTTCGTCTTCATCTCAAACATAGGATTGGTTACATGTTAGCAACAGCTTAGCGACACATTGAGCGGTCATAGCTGGTTTTTCTGGGGTCAGGACTTCTCGAGACAACTCTCAATTGCAGGCTCCGCATATGTGCGGATATCTTCTGTAGTGAGGACACACACGGGCGGAACACAAGTGAGGGGATGTTACAAACTATCTATATCTCTACTATATATCACTTACACACTCACTTGGGCGGGGGGTATGAGTGGTGTGGAGGAGAAGGATGGATTCCTATCTATTCATCTCTCTACTTGAGGGGGGGAGGATGGTGAAGGGGGGGGGGGGGGGGGGGGGGGGGGGGGGGGACCAGTTTTTCAGACGTATGTCGGGTATTGAGGGTTAGTTTATTGAGTCAACCATAGTTTTCTTAATCCGTTGATCACCCTAAAACTTGTTCTGTACTGTCTTGATGGAGCCTGTTAGTCATCTGATACAGTTTCGCGTCCGATGTCAAGGTCTGACATAGGACTACTGAGACGTTTCACGAGGGGGGCGACCTGCGAGATATTGATTCTATGTTGGAGAAACATACTCTTCTATCATCTTTAACACTGGTCCGGTTTAAGAGGGTCAGGAGGCATTACAGAGACTTTTACAACAAACAATATACTGGGATAAAATCTTCAGTCACATGATCGTTTGAGAGAGCGACTTTCTGCGCAGTGTAAGATGGAGACCTGCATCTTATCTATCAAATGGGCATCTTTCATTCTAGAGTTCTATCTCTGAGTCTTTCTGGTCGCAGGTTGATACATCTGACTCACATCTAGACATCACTCTACCACAGATGAAAAAAATGTGACTCATCAATACCTTGCCCTAGACTCCATTCGAGTGTCTTTGAATTATCTTATTTCTGCTTTAACTCTATTAATCCGCAGTACTACTATTAGGAAGCATCTGTTTAGCTGATTCAGTAGCACACTTGGCTTCTGCTCAGGCAGTACGCTGGGCTTTATGGTTTCTTCATATGTGGGTCAAGTGACAGAAAGGCGACCTTCTTCAGCTATAAAGATCTTGCACAAGATATAATGATGGGGTAGGTAGTGGGGAGATAGTGGGTAAATGAAAAGGGCTTATTACTACTTTCATTTTCAGTCGTTTTCTCCATGCTGACCATTATACGTCATGCTATCCATCTAGTGCAGTCCGATTCGTTCATTACACAAGAAGTGCTGGGCGTGTCTTCAACTCTCGACTGAGTTGAAGTATGCTAGCGCGAATCTGCGAACTTACCGCACAACTCATTCTTCACATGCTGATGCCTCTGTATCCCATCTGACTTCTGTGGCCGCGAACTTCCATCTGGCAATCACTATCTCTTACGAGAAGGCTTTCAGTATCACACCTCTAAGAGTAGTCATATAGCACTACACCTTCTCAGCTACATCTAGACTTATAGATCTTAGGCTATTAGTATACTAGATTGTCTTAAAAGTACACTGAACAAAAGCCAAGGCGGATACAAAAGAAGTCAGCCTTGCAATGACTGAGATGTTCAATACCCAAACTCACAGAACCAACAAGTAGTCGTCAGAAAGAGCACACAATACGCTCAGAGGAGAACTGCACAAGTTAGCGCAGTGTTATCCAGGAAAGAGTTCTGGCTACACTACCATATATAGCGAGAGAGTCTGTATTTATATTAGCGAGATGATCTCTTTCATTCATCTATCGTGTAGTGTAGAGATGAATGCGTATTAAAATAAATTTTTTTTTAAATTCAACTTAATATTCACAATTAGGTACTACTCTCTATACACTCTATCACACATCATACTCCCACTTCATCTGTGGTAGGATGAATTTTGTAACTTCTATTATTTTCGTCTGTAATCATCTTTTCTCCATCAATCACAACATTGTTAACCGGCTCAGTGAGAGCAATTCCCCTTAAACAGGTGTTAGGTGTGATGTAATGTGGAGTAATAGTTTTGGGGCTAAATAGACGTTAAGGTAATTTTACACTCAAAGGTCCAAGTCAGTCCGTGATCGCAATTACTTCTGAACATGGAGATCAACAAATACGACAACCTCGAAAGGATACAGAATTTTATAAAAGTGTTTGCTCAGACTAAACTATTGACATGGTTATGGACAACATCACTAATGCGAAACGATGGACATAACCAGAACAAACACCAATGGACAGGAGAGAGGAGATGACACAGTCCGTTAGGATGGGAGCACAATATAGGGTACGATGGCTATCTCAGGAAATTCTTCTTATATCTTTGGACAACTGCTCACAGTTTAGCTACACGTTTCGATGTCTGAGACATTATGAGGAAAAACCAGACGAGTAGCATAGGCGACAACGCAGATACATCTGATACGTTATATTTATTCCAGCTTGATGGCATTTGCTAAATAGATCAGACACATCACATACACGCAATCGCAGTAAGTAGTCTCTCCTCGTCTCGGGGTGGGTGGAGTGACATGACATAAGCACACATACATAGCTATACACACAACATAAAAGACAACTGAGGATTGAAAAACATTTCTCTGGGACTCTCGATGATCTACGGTGGCAGTTATGTCAGTATGACTAGATTTATCCTTAATACACTCTACGGAGAATGTACAGAGTATCGTGACACAGTTCACTAGAACATAGTATTTATAGATTCTACTATTGATAGATATTACACACATATGCATACTACAAATATCTTACTTTATCACTATAGATTAAACACATCTGTATATCGTTATACATAAAGGGCAAGATATAGGCAGTAACACAAGTGTTTAAGATCATTCTACACCTCTGTCGCGTTTCACAATACGACACAACTCATTGAGACTTCCAAGTTTGATGAAGGACGTGCGGCATTGAAAAAATTATAGGGAGTTCGCTATTCTGATGAGTACGTGAGGAGGTCAGCTTTCAACTACGGCACACGTGGGAACGGCACAGGGCGATGAGCGCGAGACATTGCGAGAGTCATCTATCTTAGAAAAAGATCTGTCATCTGAGCATGTGTACTGCAACTGGGTTGTCTACCTTAGTGCTGGAATGCTCTCACACTGCGTCTACGACCCTACGGGACATCTATCACGATACGTACTCAGCATTAATGATTACACTAATCTCACTCCTATACACTGCGCGATGACTGATCATCTTATAGGAGAGAGAGGCTACGGGCGCGAGGAGAGGGGAGTTACAGAGACGACAACACAGAGTAGTGAGTGGTATCGTGTGTACAAGATACGCACGTTGCACTAATATTCTCACGATGAATGTGTGGAAATGCATTGAGAATGGTTTATACGGCCCTGCGCGCGCGATTCTGAGCATCCTTGAAATAGTTCTCAGAGACTATAACTCTACAACTCAGGTCATTATCAACTCCGCTTGGACAGTGGGCGTCTCGTCTATCGAGATTCACACGCTAATTGACGAGGTGAACTTTAGATAGATGAATGTGGTTAGAAATTGGTTACTTATGTCGAGCTCACAAGTAGTATAACTCAACACGGCGAGACAACACACTCTGCATAGCAGGGCGTGGAGCAGCGACACATTCCAATCTACGTCACTTATGGACAAACCCTGCTAGAGGGGCACAGTTGGTCTCTAAAGAGATTACTTTAACAAAATCATGTCTGACATTCGGATGATCTCCATGAGGGGAACTTGTGGACATATCGACGCGATAGGAGGGATGCGGTGGGAGATCGGAATCAAGTGCGTGTAATTATTATATACACACGACGGAGCGTATCTCCAATTTGCCTACTCAATTGCATATCGAGATGACTCCTAGAATTGTTAGCACAGCGTGAACACATTCTTCTAATAAGTACTTAAACGTATCGTCTTCGCACGTAACTCATGACATTGTGCATGTATCGCACATCAGCTCACGTAGACATATCGAGTATTACAAGGACTAGACAGACGATTGCAGTCACAGCTCTACTCTTATCCTTCTACATGTTATATATATGAGGGCCGCAATAACCACTGCTGATGGTGAGTGTAGCTGGCAGACACACAACTGAGCTAGTGAGAGACATCAGTTAGCTAGATATGTACTACTTGCTCAATAGCCACGCTAAGAACGAACCCACATCTTACTCTATTAACATACGCAGGTCTAATAGACAGCGTGCGGCTATTGTTTTAGCAAGACAAGAAAAAACCATATTTTAAGACTGTATGTCTTTTCTCGGTGATCAGATAGTGGAGACATTTGAGAGAAACACACACACACTGAGTGTGGTGTGTGGTGGTGGGTGGGGGGAGTGGGGGGGGGATAAGAAGAGTAGTACATAGAATGAACAATCACTCCATAGTTAGTCATACATAGACATTAGCCGCGAACTAGTGGTCATTGTAGAGGGGGGAGGTATGGTGGGGGGGGGGTTTTGTCAACTCAGTTGTTGAGTCAGATCTTTGCGCGATGTCTCCGTAGTGGACAATCAAGTATGACTGGATCGTGAGCATAGGGTCGACGTGTGGAGAGACACACAGAGGATGCTCTCGATAGTCTAATTATAGCACACCTTTTCATGCTAGAGAGTAATTTGCTTATAAACGAGCGGAAGATGTCTGCTGCTGAGGAGGGGGGGGGGGGGGAGCGGTGGGGGGGGGGGGGGTTATCTCTCCATTTTACTTCAGAAGCGTTAGTGTCCATGAGACAGACTAGGTAAACAGTGTTTGATAACACATGAGAGACTCGGAAGTCTCCGGACAACACCAAGATGACCGTCTCTAGCTATCATACTCTGGTTTGGGTGGGGACATGACTACTATACACCGACTCTAGATCTACAATTACGAACTTGCTCAGAATCCAAAAGTAGCCTCAGTCTATAACATTTAGTTACAGTCTCACACTGTTTATATAGCTGGTCGCCTCATCCAGATAGTCGATCAACTAGACACTGTCTGATAATCATCTATACACATAAATAGTTCCCTTTGATCTATAGGCACAACAAGTCGACCGGTGTGTTCGCGGACCCATCACTGCAAAGGGCTTGTATGTAGCGAGCACACAATGACTTGGCGGATTTAAAACATCTACTCTTCAATATGTCACAATCTTGGTGGGGGGGGGTTTGGCGGGGGAGAGGGGAGTAGACATAATAACTTAATGTATCTATACTCTAGCTGAGTCTACTATCTAGGTAGTTAGAGTCTCAGACATTAGAAACTTCAGTTTCAAAATTCAAACATGACAAATCAGCCTGTAACCTATCATATCTACTATTATAACTTGATATGATCCTACTAGCACATTTAGAATCTTGAGATACACATCACACACATCCTTATAGCTCCGCTAACAATGCTTTCAGGAGCGAGATCTTTCACAGCGAGAATCCCCTTAACGGTCGAAGACAGTCTCCAGTAGTCCTCAACCCTACACATATAAGTATGTCACAGTACTTAGGTTACTTACATACAGGATTACACTACACATATGACACAAAGCCATCTTAAGGATAACTATGAGAGCGTGTTGTAGTTCAAAAAGCTGTGGCACACCACTATTATGACATTATCTACAAGATCAAAGTATAAAACACATTGATTATAAACACGCAATCACAATCCTAAGCAGACAGACCTACAACATTCCACATGTGTTCCTTGACACAGAAAATTAGTCAATGACTCCGAGCAGACTGTAATAATCCTCTACTGTCTGTTCAAGCGGCACAGTGGGCGCACACTTTACACGAACAAGTGGATGCCAACAATCACAACCCACAGCGATTACAAAACTAGTATGCAACCAGGTGGCATAGTCTTCCCTTAGAGAATGTAATACTATGGATAATCGATACGAAATCTGCCACGCATACCTGTGAAATCCTTATAACGGGATGGGGTTTGTGGCAAACAATTTGGCCCCGTCCAGTATCTAACGAATGTTATTGGTATGAGGGGGATTCCAAATTATTGCGAGACTATGCGCATCTGTGAACAAACACGTGCAATGAACTCATGAACCAGACTAATGCTACAGCACTTCAAACGCGAGTACGCATTGTAAGATTCTATCGCGATCGATCATGGAGGTACCACTCGCTCACAGAGAATCTAGAGCAAAAGTCATAATCACAACTCTGCACGTATCGAGGGCATACACAGCGGGTGAGATGCGAAGGAAACCATTATAGCATGAGAGTGATAACATCGATAGGTGAGGATAGAAGCTTCTTAGAGATGATCGCTACTTGCACTCTCAGGCGCGGACACAAAGAGATCCACGCTGTGCCGAGAGATTCACTACGCGAGACGACAAGCGTACATGAATGATGCCGGATGCGAGTAACTACTGCTATGAATAACGACATGTCATGTACGTACAGATAATCGACAATCCTAATGAGTGCAGGGATACAACCCCATGTGAGACACACACAGCATGTCCAGCAGCGAACCACAAATGATACGATGCTGCGGCTGCTACTTAAGTCTCTAACATTACTTACCTCTACATCTTCAACGGATAATGCATCTTTCTGAGAGCCGTCTCGTTGTGGGTGGGCCAAGTGCGAGAAGCGCGCTGAACATGCGGCTAGTAGTGGAGGCGCGACAACGACCAAGTAAATAAGACAGACACAGAGATTCCAAGTCACAGTACTCAATCTAAGTAAAGGGATATCACTGACTTAGAGATAAATGAGAAAGCAACAAAACAACAGGAGCTGGATCAAGCCACAGTTGAGTCACACGCCGAGAGAATAAGACTAGAATCATTCATATACAACTAGTTCTCAAATCTACTAGGAAGAACTATCATAGGGGGGAAGGCTCTGTCTGATGTCACGTATCGTCATCTCTACTCTCTGCATCTCTGCTCACTACGACACCTCAGATATAGTTCATAAATACTGACTACTATATATCGATTATATCATACATTACACTCTACATGTCCACATACAAGAATAATAACTCATATCATTTCGCTTCACCGTACCAACTCAGTCTCTATCGGAACACGCCGGGACACTAGATCGCCCTTCTCTGTCTCTACAACTACACACTAGTCTACTCTCTGTTGGATGCACGATATAATTCCACTTTCTAACGTCCCTGGTCTTCCTAGAGTGAAAGTAGAGAAATTGCTACCTTGCTCGACTAGCATTAGACTAAAAGTCACACGTGAGTTTAGCAGAGATACTTCTACAGATACGAGCGCAACGTAACAGCGTCGCTACAGCGAGTGCAGGTTTGGCTGATTTGTTGGGCAATATCCTAAAGATGCCTCTTATCACTGGGTCTACACAACAGAGGGGGGATACCGAATCAGTGTCACGTCAAATTGCTCACAATCTATTAGACATTCCAATTCATAAGCCTAGAGTTTCGCGCACGTACGAATACTACACTGATACATTTATAGTCGCACTATCATAGTCCGAGTTACATATGATTTATTGTATATATTCTTATGTTATCTAGCGTACACTCATCTACTCAGATTAGCTCGGCGAATAGTCTCAGATCATTACACGTCACCAGCGCGCTTGATGGTAATTAAATAAAACATACTATACACAGTATATTCTCCACTATCATCACAACTGAAATTGAATCAATTAAGCATGAGCTGATATCTCTATACTCTTGTTCTCAACTACTGCGGTACGACTAGAACATATTATCGGCAGTCTACGAATGCTTATCTAAAGCCGGTGCGCTTCTTAAACGGGTTGGGGGACTGGAGGGGGGGGGTAATCTCTCGTGTAGTTGCGATCGAGATCACCAATTACACTATCTGATAACTTTAAACATGTCCTCTTCTGTATACCAGAGATCAGCTTCTATTCGTTGAAGTTCTATTTCGACTGATAAAAAATCTTCTCAGATATTATTGTAACAAGACTCTTCCTTACGGATTCTAGCTGGTATTTTTTTTCTCCCTCAGGGTGTGAACAAGGATAAACTCATAAAGAGGACAGTATAATGGTTAATATAATATCTTGCGTCTCAATCGTGCACGAACATCCTTAAGGCAACTACAATTTACTATTGTACAACGCAAGTACAAGATCCTCACTCATAAGAGCCCATTGGTATAAGGAGATCCTTCTTCAAAACGAAGTGGCTATGAGACAACAATCAATATATCAAGATCGGAAATGGGTCTAGACTAATCTAGACAGTCGAGCATCTAACTTATCTACCAACTAAGATGAGGATGAGTCGAGTAGCGCACGGGAGCAGCGGTGTATATGCCAGATACTGCGGTAAAGAACAAAGTCACAAATCGTAATGAGCACACGTTAGAACATGAATCGTCGTATATCTTCTACACAAAGACAGATGGACCTCATCAGTATCTATGAGACAGATGAAGGGCTCACATAGTACTCGCATCGTTTGACACGAGAGGTAACATTAGTGTAATCACACCATAGAGACAAGCAAGAAACACTGATATATACTCTCGCTAAGTATAAAGAGCATTTTCACGGAGCGCTAGCTGCGCTTATGCTGTCTAGTTCTGACCCACAATACGACATGGCAGGAGACGATAGAGATGAATACAAAAATGGATACAAGGCATGCGCATATAAAAGCGCAGATTTGCGGAGGGGGGTAAGTGGTGGAGTGGGACAGGATATCACTCACTTTTTTAATAGTTACGAGGTATAACAACACACACACACACAGTAGATGGGTCACACACAACACACAGCGCACGTAGATGATGCACGAACAAAGCTAGCATATCTCTTGCTAATTGCCGCGTACAGTGTGGCATAATTGAGTCCACACGTGAGCGACACAATCACGTGCGGAGGATAGCTCCGATAGACTTGATGAGCCAGATCTCAGCGCACAGGATCACACACGTACAGTAGCAAAGACTAGTGCTACTATAGCGGTTGTCTGCATTCTGCCTGGATTTCGCTCCACGTCCCTATGACTGCCGCTACACGCGAGAGTCGCACTTAGAGAGTGAGAAATAAACTACAGCTTGTGATCCTATAGACTCTATGACTCGATCTGACATTGCAATGGATAACTCAATACTTCGCAATTAAATTTTGTAGAACACTTTTCTGCGATAGGGGCGATTTCGTCATAAAGAACGGTAGTTACTTGTTATAGGGGTCTGCGTTAAAGTACCTGTAGTATAGACACAGAGAACATGAGCGATCGTGCCGCGAATAAAACTCTACAACAGGCTCCAAACGGGGTATTACTAGAGCTTCATCAATTGCCCGTCAGGCGCGCTACTACTTTCCACTTATAACGATACAAAAAGTACTCTTCTTAGTCATCTCGGAGACTGCCACTTTTCTACACGCACAAGTATGAAAACCCATAGTTCATCCCTCTATACACTCTGGTCAAACGATCACTAGAATACAATACGAGTATATTTCTCAAGACTTAAAGCATCGCTACACTATCTATATAGAGGAGATACACTATGAACACTCACCTATAGCGCGCTTAGCACGGCATTGTGCTCTACTCTCTGAGACCGAGCTAAAAGTTCAAAAACCACTGGAGGATAGAACAGTAGGATGATCTCTCTATCAAGAGGAGACCAACTAACCTACTTAGTTCGTCCGCGTAACACTACATGCACATGAGATTCTAGGATCTCTGTCTGCGATTGTCGTTTTGTAACAAGCGGATAATCCTGTACAGTGATAATATTTCCTATAATAAAAAATAACATACACACCTATCCACCTAAATAACGACTCCTGCGTAAACAGCGCCGGCATACATGATATCTCAGAACATCGGTCATCATTACTTGTGGTTAAGTACACTACTTTTACACACATACAGATAGTGTATAGCGAGCGCGGGGCTGCGGGGGGAGGAGTCTGGTATCTATTCTGAGCAGAGGTCTAGTGACCCCGTACACACGGTAAACACACGAGAGCACACACAGAGATCGCGAAGCTACATACTCTGAGAGACACACCTCACTGTCGTT
Source organism: Oreohelix idahoensis (assembly GCA_024509875.1). Classification (NCBI taxonomy): domain Eukaryota; kingdom Metazoa; phylum Mollusca; class Gastropoda; order Stylommatophora; family Oreohelicidae; genus Oreohelix; species Oreohelix idahoensis. The sequence goes on along the minus strand of JAMPIV010008963.1, from coordinate 344,503 downwards.
TATAGATACTCACAGGAACCACGTATCTCTTGAGTATCAGAGTCACATGCTCGTAGAATCTACCCCATGACTATCTGTCGATATAGCCTCAGTTCTCGGTTCTATCACTAGAGCAGAGCACTGGGCGGACTTCTCTGTGTGTTCTGATTTAGGACTAGGGACAACACATTGGATGTCACATACATCTCAGCATATTTCTATCTTCCTATTTAGAGAGCACCGCATGAGCATAGGATACATCTGTATATCAGGATAGACAGTTAAATCACATATTTTAAATCACCAACAATGACCTCATTGGCACAACTAGACGTAAATAGCACAGATTTGAACACAATCTACATCACGGTTAACATGTGAGGTACACTCTCAACTCCATTACATAAGCGGCGTCGTAATGTCTGTTCTTTTACATAGAGTAGAAGAGAATTCAACAGATCACATTTACAAAATGAATAAACAACAATAAGTTTCTACAGCGCGGGATAGATAAGTCGCTTTAATATCATCAACACAATCTATAATCTGGGGGTGATTGGTGGGTTATAGTAAGATATGTAATTTAGGGTATCTTATAATGAGGTAGAGGTGAGGTGATTCTGGCGTCGAATGGTATTGAGCCGAAAGAGAGCCGGCAACACGTAAACGCTATGAGATGAACGATGTTTCTGCAGACTCTCGTAAATCGTAAGTCTGCGAAGACCAATAATTTTGTGTGTTTTTTTTGTTGTCATGGGTATCTATTGCGACTAGTTACGGGGAGAAGCATCGTCTGGTACAGTCCATCCCGTGTTGTGTAGGATGTACTGGATTTTGTCTATCCATCTGTCCTCATATTTGACATACCCCGTGCCCTGAAAAATTTTACACTTTCTAGAATGGCTGATTGTGTGTGCCCAGCTAAAGCCGACGTATACTATATCATGAATTAAGAAATATCCTGAGCCCTGGCGGGGGGGCGAGGGGGGGGGGGGGGGCGGGGGGCGGAGCGCGCGCGGCGGGGGAGGGGGCGGGGAGGGGGGCGGGGGGGGGGGGGGGGGGGGAGGGGGGGTGGGGGGTGGGGGGGGGCGGGAGGGTGGGGGCGCGCGTGGTGGGGGGGGGGGGCGGGGGGAGGGGGGGGGGGAGGGGGGGGGAGGGGCCTGGGGGGGGGGCGGGGGGGGGGGGGGGGCGGGGGGGGGCGGGGGGCGGAGTCGGGGTGGGTAGAGTACAGAGTCTCTATGCTCATGATGCCAACGAGTGCGGCGACGCCATATTTGATTCTTTTTAGTCTCACACACAATAGGGGACTCTGGTAGCATATTGCTTCCTGATCAACGCATATATACATAGTTACTTCAGGAGAGGAGTCTTGACCACTGCCACTATCTCTCAGCATAGTGATATAGTCTAAGAACACCGAATGATATACCCTGAAAACAGATAGTATTTAGTACCAAATAGGGGACCCCATATTCTGTCATGCTCGACAGTGTCTGATGCGCGCAAACTCATGAACATTTCATAAAAGCAAATTAGGGTAATAGTTTGGACTCAGTCTCACAGAGATACTGATCACATAGACAGGATACGCTAGGAACTACTATGTACTATCAGGGGGGGTGATCACGCATATGCCTGACAACATTCCTCATATTATACATAAATAGTAGTCACAGATTTTATTTACTACTACACACAAGCGACAACGATAGCCACATATCGCATCAAAACAACACTACAAACGACTGCGCTTCTACTAACATAGTGAGATTTTTGCTCTGGATTCTTTTTTAACAAATTTTCAGAGAATACACGCATACACAACACTAATACTTTCGCCATCGCTACAATGCGAAGATATACAAACATTACACTATCAACAAGGCGGAGAATAGGATACTCTCGTAAGGACATACTGATCATTGACACACATAGAGCATACAAGCGATCCCATACGAATTAATTGCATTTCTATCTCAACTACACACATTAACTACGTATCAACCATAACAGCAGCTACAGTTCACAAATTTCTATCGCTATTCACGGGAGTATGTAACGTATCGTACATATATGGGAACGACGATAAGACACACTTTACGTTGATCACACGGCTCGCCGTGCCACTGCACTAGTCCACTCGTCAGTTATGAGAATGGTGTCCATACACAGTACTTCTCTTCTTCCTTCAAGCTGTACGTGGCGAGTTCGAGATGCGGTGTATAAACTATTTATCGTCTTCTCAGGGGACCTTACCACACACGGTCTCTGCATGCGAGATGCATGTCACTCTCATGAATATAACTGATACAGCTGTCATATTGGAGCGTTCATGAGCAGCTGAGTCATCCATGCGATGGGCGTGGTTACTATGCTTCACCTGCGCATTGTTTCCTCGGATTAGATCGCGCGTGGTATATGATATGTTAGTTTTAGCCTCAATTACTACCCTCATATTCACAAAGACGTAGCAATCATCATAAGGGCTGTCGTTATCCGGACTCGATACTGCTCACTATTCTGGGGAAAACAATCAGAAAAAAAACAACATAAATGATTAGCGTCCTTAATTCAGGCTGGATCGTCCTTACCTAGAACTGTCCAATATCCCAGTATCCCAAAGTAGGTGCCTGCGTACACATCATGTGAGCAGCTAATCGACTGGCCGCCAAAGTGAGTGCGAGGTCCAACTCACTTGATATTGGGTAATCGTAATAGCTGCGGTGTCTTGAGTATATGCTATGAGGTGGCGTAGGAGTGACGACGAGATTGATAGAGTGAGCGCACAGTGTTTTCTATAGAACGGCAGAAGGTGAAGGGGTGGGTTGAGGGGGGGGTAGGGAGGGGGGGGGGTTTGGGGAGGGGGAGGCACACCGGGGTGTTATGGGGGGGGGGGGGGGGGGGGGGGGGGAGGGGGCGGTCCCGCCGCCACATCGTGCGGTCACAACACACTAGTGAGTTTGGGGGATGTTGCGTTTGGGGTTGCCCTCACAGCTGGTCCGTTAATCTATGAGAGATACACGGTATCACGGTTAGCACACATCTATCATCAGCATGCTGACTTTAGATCAGTTCTCGTTTGCTGTCCTTCCTAGTGTGGCGTGTACCATAGTTGTTCCTTTGGAAAACAGACTATTGTGGAGGTACTAAGTAATAGGATAGATATGTAATAAAAATAATTTTAATATTTTGTGGAGTTTAAGAGATATACATCGACAAGAGCGATCAGTGGGGGACACGGGATTGTTGCGGGGGGGTGAAGACGCGATGTGTGCGCGTTACATACTCATTATTATAGAGTAGCTGCTGCGCATGACGTAATTCGCCTAGTTTCTGCTGATTTTCTGTCCCTCGAGTTTCATGAAATGTAGGGCCTGTATAACTGCCAATTTTTCTGACTGAAGTGCTGGCTCTTGCTGCGCAAGCACTTAGCTCTCCACCCCCCTGACCAAGTACGAATACTGTCTCGAGATTCTCAGATTCGGTGAACGTTCATAGAGAGATCTCAGCTTGCGCACCGTAAGGGGGATAAACCGACGCGAATGGTTTGACTTTAGTCGTCTCTATGAACTCTCGAGCAACTCTCATGTCTAGAGAGACAGATTATCTAGTGGAACACAAGCATCATCTCCATATGTACTTAGTTTGAGAGAAATCGTATAGAGCCTACACAACATAGTCTATACATACAGAGTATGTGTAACGTCCTACAGACGGTCCTAAAGTCTGACAGGAGGATATACACTATTGTTACAACTACACACTTTGGTCTACACTATACTCATCTACTACTATACTATATGATGCTATTTCTGCGTGACCTGACCTCACCGTTTACAATTAACACGACCCAGAGGGACACCTGTGGGTATTCATCGTCCAGGAAACTGAGAGTGACTAGTCTACTACTATAGATAGTGTTGACTACTACTGTATACTAGTTCTGATTAATACTATTATATTGGGACCTGCCTACTTGCGATATCGGACTTTCCTTCATAGTCATCATCTATAGAGTTAAAGAGATGTGATGTATAGTTGGATAATCTAGGTAGCCTGGCCTAACCCTCTCTCTCCAACGCAGCAGAGCTAGGTTCAGAGATGGCATGTGCATGGCAGGGGCTCATAATTAGTAGGGGATATCAGTCTCTTATCATAGGCACTCACTAGCAAAGAGCGATTTCCATAAGTTTTCTACGAAATCGTTTGGTCCAGGTGGATAATCAGCATGTCTGATAATACTTCTTCTGTCATGGACAATGCCCATTGCTAGGCATCTTCTCAGCGCGATACACAGATCTGTCTCGTGATTCCATTCAAGGCGAATGAGAAGGGCACGAACACAACTGTAGGGGTGAGGATGATGGGGGAGGAAGAGTGTCGATGGACGCGGAGGACCGAGAAACTACATGATTTGTACTGTCCAAATGAGTAACTGTGAACACGACCCGGCACTTATGAACAAGCAGTCATGCGTACATGCGTTTCTCATCAGTCTTACCTATGTCTCACATACATGGAGAAGTGTTCGCCTAACAACTCTTTCTCTGTTCTCACTGACCAGCTAGTAATAGCACGTTTGAGAGAGATACATCTCTCATTATCTCACACCCTAAAACGTTGTAGAAGCTACGCAGTCGATTCTGATCGCCTTGCAATACAAATGAGTAGACGGGATGGTTGATTAAGTTTAGATAAGATATTTGTATTTGATTCTACAGATGCACCTGATGAGTAACCGCCTCGATAGTACTTATTTACACGCGCATTGCAAAGTCAAACAGGAAGGGTGACCAATACGTGTTGAGAAATCTGAAACACGGACCTTATCTAGCTCTTATTAATGTGGTGTTTTGCAGCGCTAGCGATGATCACCTAGAAACAAGCACCTGCTAGCACACAGTATCATAACACAACTCAGGTCAGTGAAGACTCCGCACTGAGAGCCCTGAACAGGATGGGGAAGAAAATTATAAAGAATAACTGATCTTAACTACAGCATCATTGATATCACTTACGACTGAATCATAGCCCAGCTCATGACTCAGGAGTGGGATACTCCACCTTGAGTTTTCTTTTCTCGTGACAACTTGGTGTCTTCAAGATCGTGTGCCTACCATGAGCCTTTGTGTGATCAGCCAGCTTGTTGATAGCTAGCTCAAGACTGACACACTACTGCTACGACGCCTATACGAATATCGAAACTATTAAGACCATCCACGAGAGATAGGTAGGTCTGGTCATTAATCAGATAGCTAATCGTACAGTACAGGAAGCTATATGCTCTGTTGGATATACTAACCTTTATGACACCAGCTTTTTGTTTGGGAAGAGAAAGATTTAGAGAGAGAGATAGGTAAGATAGGGCGATGCAAGTCGAACATAGAGCAGACTAGAATATACTACAACCAAAAAAAAGCTCACGTAAATGATCTAGATATAAAAAATTGATAATTCAGAGCGACGAGCACACACATTCTCCGTGATCTCTGCCTGCACGGGACGAAGATCACTACGGCGTACCCATGTTCTACACAGACTCATGTCTCTCTCTGTAGCATTTGGTCCCAGAACACACTTAGTTCTATGCCTCATCCATCGTAAGTAGCTCACACACTGTAGCACAGCATTCACACTACTCGGAACAGAGGTCAGCAGTAAATAGCACGTACACAGTAGCTACGCATTTTCATATCCATACAGAGTAGCTAGACACTCCCAACTACACCAGACCACCACCCAGAGATCGCATAAGAGACATGCGAGTCTCTGAGCAAGGGCAACAGATGACAGAGGCGTACGACTCACACGGTTTGGGCGGGAGCTCTTACAGCTCGAGATAGGTACCAGCCAATGACACGCAATTAGACATATTATCTTATGACCCTTAGACGAAGCAAGACACACTGGCGCGAGAGATTGATGACGCACGAGTGAGGAGGATTTTGATGGAATATGTAGGAAGTAGTCCTTCTCTTGTATAAAGAGCAGGATTATATTTTTTACAGCTTCTTCTCTTCTATCTATCCATCACTTGTACAATCTACCATACTCACATCTACACTCATCTACTACTCTCACGATTTTTCCCTCAGACAGGGTGCCCATCTCCTACTTAGGCAGCAACTCGGACTACACTATGCTCACACACTCAGCTTTCTATCGATCTAGATCTATCCCGGACAGTATGCTAGTGGTATTGTGTATATACACTACAGAGTGAGTGAATATTACTCTACACCAACCACTGGCTATGTATTACTTATCTTGGAACCGCATCCTACAAAATACGATAGGCGCCTCAGTGAAAGATCAAGCGTATATTTCAACAGAGGCCTGCGACACAGATAAAACATCTTTTACCGTCGTGAATAACACTGATCGCCGTCAAATTTACGTCACCGATATCACAGCTAGGGGTGATAGACATCTTTGAAGGAGATACACAGAGAGTACTATGTCAGCAGGTCTCCTATTGTACAAAGGCGAGTAGCACACAACTGTCAGCACGGAGGTTGACCCGAATAAAGCGCTATTCCATTGTGCAGTTATCGCAACCGGCAAGAGCTTCAGTAAGGCGAGAGCGACCTCAGAGCAGAGTCAGGAAATACGTAGATATGCTGAGAAGCGCAAGCATGCGAAAACGAAAACTGCTCATTTCTCACTCACGATTAGACGCGCGATGGATTACGCTGGATTGACTTACATGCACACTGCTTCTCAGTGCCTAGGGGAGTCGATAGTATGAACATTATCTGAGCTCACTGACCGTAGTCCAGACAGATATATTCGAGACGTCAAAGCAGCTACGCTTTGTCTTTTATTAGCTCTGCGGCCTTCCACAATCAAACTACAGCGTATATTCATTTTCATCTATGGTGAAACTCACAGCATCCATCAACCCAATATCCGCTCACGCACACACTAATCTCTCCGCGAGTTCATCATCAATTTGGACTCTCATACTATGACATACAGCTCCATTCCAGAACATCGTAGATTGCGTCGAGCGAACAGAAAACGCAATCATCCTATCACACAAACCAAAATCACCGCATAAGCGCTGATAGCCATCTTGCGTCAGTGTTAGCCGTCGTCTGATCTCTCACAACAGAGAGCTACATCACATGCATACTCAGCTGTGGTCTTTTCTAAACGGGGTGGGCTGACAAACTTTAGCGAGAAACCAGTGCACTATACATCTAGTCTCTACTACGCACATGCGCAGGTCGTGCACACAAAAATCTTGGGAGAGAGAGAGGGGGCGAGAGGAGAGAGAGGCGCTGACAGGAGATGTGATAGAGAAGATGGAGAGTGTGAGGGGACAATGGGCACCGGTGATCAGCTGCCTGTATTTCCGCAGTGAGAGCCATATTGTTTCCATCTTTGTACAGAGCACCCATCTCTACCCTGCATCTACTATCATCTCTTCAAGCACTGTCAATCATCTTTGACGCGAGCGTTACAGACATCTGCTACGCATATACTACGCACACCAGCTTCCACCGATTAGTTCTTGCACAAAGCGGGTGCTTTCAAATCTCAATCAAGAGAACATCTTCTAGTATACCTAGAGTGCTCCGTTCGCGTCACATTCTCACCGAGCACTGGCCTGCAATACTTAAGCTAGGCCCTTCTAGACTAATTGATGTGCTCGCTCTGACTTGCACGAGTCGGTGACATTAGAGTGGTGCTTCACGGTTAGACGATGGCGGCAAGGATACTAGCGAAGTCCCTCGTGCTCTGCGTATCTTCAATCATGCGTATGGTTCCACGTGTGCGAGATGTTTGCAGGGGCAGGCACACAGGAGAGTCTCATCTTACATAGACCTTCACACACTCGTGTGTGGTAGGGATACATTTTCTCATCGAGGGGGCTGAGGCTATAAGAAGACTCGTACCTACTATCATATTCGGCTTCTCCTCTCACGGATAGCTAGCCTATGTATGTACACATATATCATTTTGCATCAGCTTTCGCAATATTCACCTGATGCTTACAGAACTTAAAATGCGTCAGTCGAAATCAATTCAGTCGCTCTACCTCGCGAGATCAATCTACTGTTCTATCGCCTCTTCTATTACCAACACTCACACGATACAAGAGTACAGGTAATAGTCACCCATCACTACAACAACACTCAACCTAACATACGTATTTACGCCCCCCAGCTGATTCTTAAAACAACAACCCACGCCACACAACAACATCGCCCCCCTGTGAACAACGAACCGAGTAAACTATTTGGTCCCAACATAATCTCCAACAACTCTTTTATAGATAGTTATCCAACCCACCCTGGATGACCCTTACAGTATCCCCTACCTCAATCATAATCTCACTCTGACCTTCAAAAGTATACACAAACAACCCAACATACACTATTCTATCCAAAAAAACTCAAAACCCCCCGCTTAGTGTCGTAAAAAACTAATCCACCTCCACCCCTAGATTTACTACCTCAAAAAAAAAAATCACACTAAACGCCTAAACCCCTTTATATTACCACTAATTGACTACACGAGTCTACCCCGGTTAACTAAATCGCATTTCTATACTCCCATTTTTGCATTGTGGTCCTCATACAAGGTCTTACAGAGGTGTTGTGCCATGCAAATACCACCAGTAGCCCAGTTGATCCAGAACACATTGGCTGGTACAATCAGGATAGCCTAATGTACACCCTGCCATTACCCAAACACCCCTACTCAAATCATCATCCATAATAATCAAAGCACCCACAATCTCCTAAGTGGCACCCCCAGTCTCCGCCGCATAGAATCCTACATTCTTCCTTATTCTCCTTCTTTATTACACCTAGGTAGACCGGGGGGGGGGGGGGGGGGGGGGTGAATCTGGGGGGGCGGTCGCGCTCCCCCCACTCAACCTAAATATCTCCAGGTGAATTTCTGAATACATTCTGTCCAAACCACACAGCTTCTAAAACACTCGTCGGGATTTTTCCCACCATTCATCTTATGCACCGGGCCTCCCATCTTTAGGGGAGTCAAAACCTGGGGGGGGGGGGGTCAACCCTCTCCCCTGGTTAGTATGGAGTACCCTCCCCCTCCTCATGTGATGGACACCCCTACAAGAATACTATTGTCAATTAATGTCGAGGAGGGATTTAGGTGATCACCCCCCCATCACACCCACCTCCATCTTACAGAGTATTCGTATGGGGGATTAAGGGTGCGTCTCTACCCCCCTCAAGTGGGGGCTTCCGATTCTCCCTCTCAATATATAAAAAACTACTCTCCCTCTCCATCCCACACATATCCTTCGAGCTCACACAATTTCTTCACGTGTAGCCGTTCATTTTACTATAACACCCAACATAAACCCCTCACGTCCCTATAAACTATTATATAACAATAAACCCCCCCCTATTGCATGTCACCCAGTCCAACCCTACTTGACTTCACCCTTCTTTAATCGCAACCTAGTGTTAACCCCCCCAACACCTAGAAAGGACCCGCCTAGTAGAATAACCCCCTTCCCCTCCCTTTACCTCCTAACACACCATCCACAAACTACAGAATTTTTCACATTTGTTGCAAAAACACGCATTGACCATTAGGGGGGGGGGGGGGGGGGGCAATCCCTTCCCCCCCTCAGGGGGGGGGGGAGGGGACCCACACTTAGGGCGGGTGGGCGGGGGGCGACCATCTAATCCACAAGGGGGTTGGACGACCAATCACCCCAATGGGGGTACATTCCTATCCTCCGGGGGAGTCCTCTCACCCCTCCAATACACATGGAATTTACTACCTGGAGGATCCCAGGTATCTCCCATGGGTGGAGAATATGAAAGGGGGGAAGAAAGGACCCCACAAATTGTATGGGAGTGGATACCCTCTGATGGACGATGACAGGACATCCCTAACCCTTCCCCACACTTGGTTTTTTCACCCCTCCCCCTCACCCCATCATCTCTTTGGGATGAGCGTATCCCAAATAAGCGCGATACTATCTCCCCGACCCCAAGGGCGCGATATCTAAAACATCGCAATCCCACCCCCCTCCAATCCCCAAATATCCAACCTCATAATTGATAACGACTCTCAGGTTAACGCGACCCTGCATTTACCCAACAACACAATTGACTAGATGAATTTAATCTCCCAGTGAGAAACTTGATCCCTGCACTTCTTTGACCCATCCCCCACGGGAATATGAGATTACCAACCTTCAGAGTCCTCAACACCCACTCATTTTTCCTTACTCTTTCCTAATAGTCCCCATAATACATTATTCTGTAAGCCTAAGTACAATATAAATCAAATCTGCAGTATCATCACTTATCCCACTACAGCAAATTTATAACAAGATTATAAGTACCCTACAATCCAGCTACTCGACATAATCTATACATAACTCCCTGTCAAACCACAATTATATTAATGCTTTGGGGTCAACCGAGTCATCTCCAAATGCTAAATTAACACTCTGAAAATTCTCACATATCCAGCAATTACACACAAAATAGCCAACACTTTTATATGATAACTTTTAACTCCAGATAATTGAATCCTAAGAATATTTGCAAATGTTTCTACAATAAACTTATCAGTAACCTTATTTCACAGCGAAAATTAAAACCATTCCCAACTAATCCCACCACTTACAATCGATATTTCCTTTAATATACACTCCCCCACACCATCCAGTACATCATTAACCCTACTCCCATTTTGGGACCCCCACTTATATGAACATATCGCTGGTGGTAAAAAACTACAATATTTAATGAAATCTACCATTTAGTTTCAACAAATATAAACCCCTACAAAATATTTACCAACATCAAATCCCAAGAGATTGTTATGATTTTTCTGTACAATTCAACTCTCATCATTATCACAACCACACAACTTTCCATACGAGAACCCTACCAATCCTCAGACATATACAACTTAATAACCCCTTAGTCCCACACACAGACCCCCAACAATCCCAAACCTTCAACTCACCAAACAATTTCCCCCCCGACCGCTCCTAAAAGAGCTAACCCACTAACCTAAATATTCGTGCGAAAATACACAACAGAAATCCAATCATCCACACACTCAATAAATACTAATACTTCCAAGCATACCAACCAATTCCCAAATACCCTCATCACAAGCTTTATCTCACCGACACCCCCTTAATAATCAACCCATCACTCCTCAGCCACCGCAATCCCCACTCATATTCCCCCTTCCGCTCAACCCCCCACAACCTTCAATATCCCTAATCCCCCCATAAACTCCCACATTCCCAACCTTACATATCCCGCTCACACTTTCCCCAACCAGCCTCTCCACACATTAGCCCTCCACACAAAACTCAAACCTTTCACTCATTGCACACACATCTATATTATACTCCCCCACGCCACCTCCATCACCTTACCTAAAACCCAACTAAAACAAAACCTTCACCCCATACATATATCAATATCACACAACATCTCCTCTCAGACAAACTTCCCCTCGCTATGCTTAGCCCACCACCATACATCTCAGACCCCTACTCCCAAATATTTTCCCTCAATCTCTCCATATACAAATGCAGCTTATTTGATGGATTATCAATTAGTCACCAACAACGCAAAACAGATTTCAATCTATCATTCAGAAAACAAAAGTAACCAAAAAACAACCACCCCAACCCCTATCATTCAAACTACGTCCCCACATACCAAATCTACACCCACAAAGCTAAGAATATAATCAACCATCCACCGTACCTGCCTCCCCTACTCAATTAATCCCAACCCCCACCTACCCCCCCCCTTCCATATTACCCACCACCCCCCAACCCAAACACCCAACCACAATGTCTCCCCCCAAAAAGTCCCCAATTATCCCTGGGTTATACCCAAATTCCCACAACATAACCCCGATACCCCCCACACACCCCACAACCCTATAATATATAAACATATATCACCTCACCAACAACATCCCCAAACAAATCAAAACCCAACACACAACCCACAACCCCCACCAACCCCTGACACCCGAGGAACACCAATT
>JAMPIV010008963.1:275000-325000 GCA_024509875.1 Oreohelix idahoensis | reverse complement strand
CCCCCGCCGGCCCCCCCCCCCCCGCCCCCCCCCCCCCCACCCCCCCCCCTCCCCCCCCCCCCCCCCCATCCCCACTCAATTCCACCCCCCCCCCCCCACATTGTACCATTCCCCCCCCCCATTACCCTTGTCTACCCCCCCCCCCCCCCTCCTCAAACCCCCCCCCCTACCCCCCCACCTCCTCCACCCCCCTAACCCCCCTCCCCCCCCCTCCTCCCCCCCCCCCCCCCCCCCCCCCCCCCCACCCCCCCCCACCCAACCCCACCCCCCCCTGTAGACACACTACCCAATTAATGAGGAATCCATCCTCCCCCCCACCCCCGACTCCCCCCTCTAAGTCCCCAAATAGTTTCTATCTGACCTGTCAGCCACCCCCCTTCCCCCCCCACCGTCCACCCCGCCCCGCTTCCCCACCCCCACTGTTACCCCCCCACTCACCTGAGTTCTAGCCCCCACCCCCCCCCCACCCCCCCCCCCCCCCTCCCGTACCCCCTCCCTCCCGCACCCCACCCCCCCCCCCTCCACCCCCTCACGTCTGAGGAGTCTTCCCCCCCCCGATGCTCACCCCTCCCCCCAAATGGATTTTCTATTTTGCGTTCCCCCCCAGAAGCCCACCCCCACTTAGTCGTCAAAAAACTGAAAAAAGTCCAGGAATATTATCTCTTATAGCACCGGCATACATCTTTTCACAGTCACGAAATCCCTTGCATTGTTGAGTGAATTGAAAACCAAGTTCCACAAAACCTTCATTTATGGTGCTTACTTTACATCTTCATTTGTTCGTTATCCAGAAAAGTAAATCCCGATGAAAATGTGAGCGACATTTCCCCCACTTTTTAAACCCAAGCCTAATCCATTCCTAAGCCTGTTGAGTAAAAATTGCTCGCAATGAACAGGGTGGTCCCTGCATCACCCTCTTAACGTCTAACATTAGCCCCCACCCCCGTGCTTTGAGATTACAGCTTTGGACATCGCCACCACCTTTCTTCATCTTTCATCCAACAATAAACGATTGGGTGGGGAGAGCCCCCCTCCTCCAACGATTTACACCCTTTTTAAGCACCCACCCTATAACACCCTGATCCATTGGTATTGAACTCAGAAAATGCCTGTTTTACATTGGGCAGGCAGAAAAAAATTACTTCCCATATTTCATTGCCAGGGTGAATACTCTCTAAAACTGCATTACAATGTATTCCGGTCTCTGGAGGACCCTGGGTGCATTGTCTCCGCTACAAAGAATTCTCACTTCCAGAATTTCTGACCCAACTTGATTGTCATTCTGGCAACCTCTTCACATTTGGGATGAAACGTGACTTCTCTGTTTATTACAATCAAGAAATATTTCACTATTTCAATCCGAGAAGCACTTTCTGTGCTTTGTAGCACAAATGGTGTAGAGGTAGAAGGGTCACATTCATTACATAAACATGAACATTTTTTGGCTTTGGGCCGATCATTAGCACCGGTAAACGACATGACATTCCATTGGCATTCGCGCGTCTACCAAAATTGTTACATGTATCTTTGCACTTTTTGAAACCCAGGGCACAGTTTAAGCTAGACTGCGTTCGCTCGATTGAGATTGCTACATGTGTTTTTGGCAGGCAATGATTACCTTCCTTCACCTCATAAATGCCTGGGTCTCATCGGCTTCTATACACACGTCATCGAGTGTGGGGGTAAACCTTCTTCCCTGTTGTAATTAGAAAACAGACTTGTTTCTTTAATGAATTGTTTCCTAGCGGCAGTTGCATCGGCTAGATAAAGATGTGAGTTTTGAACATCTCTCCAGTTTCTTCGTCTACGCCATGACGAGGATTGTAAAGTATAGGGAGGAGCCACATTCAAGTTGATTTCCTCTGAACTGATAAAGTGCCTTTTCACACTATGTTAGAGTTTTTAGAGATAGGTCATCTTGTTCAAAGATCATAAGGCAGGATTTGCAAGAGGTGGAATATACAAAAGCCTCTGTCCCGTGTTTCAAACTTATTCTCAGCATTTTCTCATGGTTCCTCATTACAGTTTCTCTAAAGACTTAATTGTCTCACTCTCCTAAATTACCTTACGATTGCCCCTCCAGACTTCCGTTCAAATTAAAAGATATTGAAATACTTACAAAAGCCGCCATCTCCAATATAGCCAGGGATTATTGGAAGAAATGTAAGAACCATGTGTTACAATAGGAAGGGGAATATTGGAAGAATGATGGTTTGTCCTTCATTCAGCCGAGATTGATTATCAATTTCTCAGAGACATCTGATTATGATTCGGATGAAGTTTAATTTCTTTAAAGATGACCTTACCGTTATTTACAAGCACATTAGAGGAGCAACGTTCTATTATGATATTTATGAACCGCAAAGAGGTGATACCTATTGAAATAATTAGATCAATGAAGGTCCAGTTTGATAGCGCATTAAATTTCAATGACAAACAATGTCACGAGTATCTCCAATGCAGATCATTTAAGAAATCATCTTCAACAGATATTCATATGCAAACGTGATGGCCACATTATTGTAATAGTAGACACGCCTATGCCTATTCAATTCACAGAATCTGTGACTGAAGTGGTAACATTTCTTTTCTCGATACACAATAATTAGTATGCCGACAAAGATCAAAGGATTTCATCCGTTTATGGGAACTGGACAAGATGCACAGATATAAAGTATATATTTGTTGGGTCTAACCCAATATAACATCGTATGCGAAAAATGGCATTAATACGTTCGACGGTTAATCAGATAATTACATTTGAAGTTGGGCAAAGCTAGTGAAACGTGCTATAGTGTTGTATACCCTGAAACCAGATATACTCATGGAAAAAAGTAAGTGTGCAGCACTCAACAGGGCACTGTGCGTGTGTTCTTGGGTGAACTCAAATGCAAGTTGGCACACATTTCTGTGTGAGTGTTGTTCACTTACCCGTGCAATTACAATTGGATCGCACTATTCATGGGGAGATAATCACGGTGCAAGATAAATCACGTGAAAAGTGCCGTAGGGGAGAATTTATCACAGATAAAAGGAAGGTAAGTGTGTAGCTCTAATCACAAGCATGTGAAAACGTAATCGTTGAAATAGAGAGTACCAAGAGTCCAACAGAAACATCTTTTTTGACGATGCCAAGATTGAACCAACAACAGCGAGCAATAGCTATAGGGATGTTAGCTGCTTGTGATGAATTTACCGTGATACAACGTTAAAATATCTCCAATTATAAAGATAACATGTAGGGATAAAAATAATGCGTGAGATACTAGGAGACATGCTCGCCTATGCCAGCATTTCCTACCGCCATTGAAACTAACTAGTTAGATATGCAGACGAAACGGTACCCTTTTAGACGGGAGGGAAACGGAGATAAAAATCATTATGACGGTCTGAACACGTGTTTGAATCTAGAAAGGCAAAAAGACGTAATTTGTAGTTTAAAGGAAAAAATTACGCCACTAGTTGACACAATGTAAGGAAATGGACAGAAAAGACCTTAGCTCTTGTCAGAAACAGTCGTATCTTAGACGTTTTACCGTACTTGGTTGTTTTGTTCGAATATAGCGGCAAATGCCATACCCAAAAGGTTCAAAACAAATTTCAAAAACTAACCTTGAGCAAAATAGGTTTTTTTTTTAATAATAAAGTTATGAAAATAAAACCTAGCTAGTTTGATAGCCCATCTTAAGCTGACAAATAATATACTTTTATTTATACAGACGGACAGATAACAAGGAAGATATTGACGAAAGACCGTATTGTTCCTATCAGACTAGCGAACAGTATTGTTGTGCATACTTTCACTAAAGTCTCAATTTTGCGTCCTTGAGACAAGAAAATGCAAAATTCAGGCTGTAATAAACTAGCGGGGCAAAGTCGGGAGATGGTGGCTAAAAATAACTTAGGAAGCAGGTTCGTGCAGTTTTTACATGTAGTAGTCCAAAAAACAAGTGAAATTTTGGGAAAAGATAAAATGTGACCGACGTACATTTGAGAAATTGAGATGTACTTTTGACTTTATTTTCAAAAATTCAAATTGAAAGCTTAGTCTTCTGATCTGATTGGCCAACGCATTTTATATTAGCGGGATAGAGACGCACAATTTTGCCATTCGATATAAGTCTGTCCTGTAACACAGTTATTAACTGATAGTGGTGTTTTCCAGGAAAGAATACATAATATTCAGTGGGACGCCATACTCTAGCCAGCAGCTCAGCTGAGTTTTGCTAGTATTAACTGTGTTCTCTATTTCGAATTGTGAATTGTGAGTTTCTGTTTTGGCACTAAAGTGGTGCCAAATGCTTTTGTGAGAGTACACAAGCGGATGTCAATGCCGCCTAACATTGGTGTCAGTGAAGCCTAACATTGGTGCCTGTGCAGCCTACCTTTTTTACTCCAGCTACGGAGAGGAGGGGGCCACAAGAATCCTGTACCAGATCGTCACAGGCGAGATAAGTGAAAACCTGGCCTGCTGGAGATTCACAACTAATCCACCATCAACTCAAGAAATAAATATTGAAAAAATATAACATTTACTTCATTCCATAAGTCAATGGACAATGATTTTGGTAGTCACAGATTGGGCGTGATGACGCCACTCCAACGAAACATCTAGTGCTAGTTCTCCCAAAGACAGTATAGATAATAGTAATATTAACCATTCTTATAATATACCTATGTACACACATTACATTTTATTATGCTATATATTTATGCATTTCATTGATAACTCCATATCATTTTATATGTTCTGACCAAAATAAAACATTGGTTCAGAACTAATAAATTTAAAAAATTGGTAAAATTTAAACTAAAACAGCCAGAGTTAGTTCAGTGTATTATAGAGTTTATTAATATTATTAGACTTATTAATTACATGTGTGTGTCTGTATATTATATTACTACACATTACATTTCAGTATCCTAGACTTTTTAACGCAGCTAACAGTCCTGATAGTAGAATAGGTCTGTTTGAGGTCGTAAGTGGTAGTACGAAGGGCCTTCTGTAATTCACATAAACTTTTATCTCAGGAGCCTTCACAGCTGACCTCATACAGTGCACTAGGTAACATAACAACCATACAATAACATCAAAAACCACTACACTGCTGGAGCGACTATATTAGCTGTATCACAACATTTCAATGTTCACAGGAACACTATCACGCTTTCAAGTTCGTTTCCACCAAACTGGATCCACTGCTGATCGCCATAGAAGTGGCCGACCACGAGTTACCACCCCTGCACAAGACCGTTACATACGCCTTATGCACTTGAGTAACAGGTTTATTCAGGCAATATGGACTGCTAGGAATATTCCAGGTTTAAGACCCGTGTCGTGCATAACAGTGCGGAATAGACTCAGAGAGGCAAATCTCTTACCTCACAGACCTCCAGTTAGACCAGCACTGACAGTTCGCCATAGACAAGCGCGCTTGGGCTGGGCCAGACACTTTCACTAAAATCAAAGTGATCACTTGGTCTTTTATTCAATATTCAACCACATTGTGTGCCAACTTTTATTTCATTTCGTCCATGAAATCACGCACAGTGCCCTATAAAGTGTTGCACACTTACTTTGTTCCGTGAGTATATATTAGTGGTGTATGCCCTGAAACCAGATATATTACTTACTGGTGTATGCCCTGAAACCAGATATATTAGTGGTGTATGCCCTGAAACCAGATATATTAGTGATGTATGCCCTGAAACCAGATATATTAGTGGTGTATGCCCTGAAACCAGATATATTAGTGGTGTATGCCCTGAAACCAGATATATTAGTGGTGTATGCCCTGAAACCAGATATATTAGTGGTGTATGCCCTGAAACCAGATATATTAGTGATGTATGCCCTGAAACCAGATATATTAGTTAGTGTTGTATGCCCTGAAACCAGATATATTAGTGGTGTATGCCCTGAAACCAGATATATTAGTGTTGTATGCCCTGAAACCAGATATATTAGTGGTGTATGCCCTGAAACCAGATATATTAGTGTTGTATGCCCTGAAACCAGATATATTAGTGTTGTATGCCCTGAAACCAGATATATTAGTGTTGTAGGTGCGTAGTGGTCATTTATCAGTCACCATTCTCATGAGATGGCCCAACCACTTAATTTTCTGATTCTCTATATGCTTGATGCATGATGCAGCTCCCGCAATTTTACCTAATGTCATAATTTCTCATTTTCTTTCTCTTGGTGTAACATTAATGAAATCTCTTTAGCATCTTACCTCGTAGGATATGATTTTCCTCTCATATGTTATTGATCAATGACCATGTTTGACACTGATAGCAAAGAGTTGGTAAAAATATACTGTTCATCAAGTGTCCTTTGGTTTCTATACTGATATTCCGATGTGTGACCTAAGGGTCTTTTATGTTTGGACATGCGCCCTAATATAACCGACTAGGTTGAACGGGACGCGCCTTGCCAAAACGAGGCAAAACTTTATTTTTTTTTAAAAAGAGTAGTGGTGACAGTTGGTTAGCCACTGTACTGACGTTTGACATTTTATCTCAATTTCACTGTCAAGTCTTCTATTTCCAGTAAAAAAAGTATTTGAACTCTGGAAACTGTTTAAGCTTGATGCTTTTGGCATTCATGTCAAGTGGGTCTACAGATCTGCATAGTTTCTACCTGGACGTGTTGATCGTCGAGTTATATCTTCCAAATCGATCGATCTAAGAATACTTGTTTTGATTTTGCTATTTATTTTCACCTTCGTACTTTAGACTTTGGTCATGTGCATAAAGTGACTATTTCAGTGAGTTGTACTCTTCACTTTGGTTTTACTTCGTATTCTAGGTTTGCTTCTAATTTTGCCTCTGTTGTTGTTATTTTTATCTATACAAATGTTGAACAGTAACGTAAATAACACACAGCTTTGTCGACTTCTGTGGTTATATCAAATGTTTCAGGTAATCCATCAGTTGCTCTTATTACACTTTTGCATGTATGGTACAGAGTTCTGACGTTAGCTAATAACTGCCCCTGTATTCCGTAATCTTCTAATACTGACCAAAGTTTATTCCTATTCAATCTATCGAAGTCAGTCTCCTGGTTGTGAGTAGTTGATATTTTAAAAAATGTAGCAACTGGCATTACAATTTCTTTCTAATGAAAACTAGAATAACATGTTATTTTCTGTCAAAATGAGCAGTCACCACGTCGAGTTTTTAGCTGTAATTCTTCAACCCAACAACAATGGCAAAAATATTGTAATAATTTTTTTAATTATTATTTTATTTTATATTTAATGATGAAGAATATCCCATTCAACCTCTGATGGGTTATAATTAGGATATATATTGTTTTCAATTCCAAATAAGGGACGCAAAGATGCAGCAATAGTGAATGCAGTCAGCGACCCATAGCTTGACTGATTGCATCAGAGTCAGCGAACCAGAGCTGACTAAGACCATACTCCACCTCCACGTGGTGGTCCTGGAAACAGTCTGCAGCAGTGCAGGCTGGCTGAGCGAGTACGGATCGCAATGGGAAGGCAAACCCGGTCCCTAAAAAATGCCGTGCAGAAGTCGGATGTGTCGACCGAAAGGTGCAGATATCACAGCTACGGCGTAAACAGACACAACGCAACCACCGTCCTTTTCAGGGCGAACGAGGAAGAAGAAAGAAGAATTCCAAATAATGTGAACAACTGCCGATATGGGAAACTGGCATCACACATTATTATTAATATCCTGAAACCTTTCCGACACATTATGTCAAAGCACTCAATATCACTTCCGCCGATTCTTTTCATTTCATTGGTGCACTATGGGAAGACTCAGTGATGCTCCTGTGCTTTTCTAATAGCTCGTACGGTGAAAAAAAAAAAAAAAAATACCCACACTTTTGTATGTGCTTCAGCCACCTTATCGAGTTGTCATACCATTCGTCTTGACCAGATTCTCCTGTAATATATCATGTTGCCCCAAAGCAGTGCCTTTTAACCCGTGTTAAATGAACCCCTAGAAACACGCCAAGTGCATTCTGGGAGTACGCCGCGATGTTTGACGCTGCGGAGTTATTTATTTATTTATTTTTTTGGGTCATTTTTTTTTTGGGGGGGGGGGGGCGGGGGGGGGGTTTGCGTATATTTTTCAACCACGTATTTAAGTGGAGTCTCTGAGAACATAACAAAGAATATGACTACAGCTCCTTCAGAAATGTCTTAACTCTTTGACTCCGGAACAACTCTCAGAACGTTGGTCAGATTTGACACCCGTGCCAAAACAACTCTCTGAGCGTCGTTTTTAGTCTATCACGAATTAAAATTATGGCACAGGGTGGAAAATAATTGCGAAGTCAAAGAGTTAATAGACGAAATGATATGAGAATGTGTATGAGGCTGTTGACCTCATCATGGAAAACAGTCTGCTACAGAAAGCACAGCTATCTAAGTACAGAAGTATGAGATGATGACACGGAGATTTTACAGGTCGTATTGCGCTTATTTATTTTTCACGTTTCCTCATCTATCTCTCGCTCTCTTTCTTTCTGATTGTGTTCTTTTGTCCCTGATGAAGACCTTGAGACCGCGACGTTAACAGCTTTCTTTGTCATTTGTTCTAGTAAGACGCATTATCGATTTTTATATTCAATTTTTGTAAAAACCAAACCTACAAAAGCACATGGAATTTGTCCGCAGGTTTCCTGCCATATTTCATTGCGTCCTGTGTAGCTTCCACAGGTCTTTGACGAGACAACGAAAAAATAGAACTACTATTAACTCAGGTATGTCGTAAGAGGTGTCTAATCTGAAGTTGAGCACTGGGCTGGCAATCTCATCCTGTAAAACGAATTTCTAAAGAAAATAACTATTGTAAGGGGACATCACTGCCTTGATGGAAGTTTCCTGCAAGGTAACCAGCTGCGGTGGTGGCTCAATGCTTCATACGCAGCAAAAACAGGAAATTATGGATCATAATGGTGTTGGTCGTGGTGATGATGGTGATGGTGATGATGGTAATGATGTTGATGATGATGATGACGATGATGGTGTTAATGATGGTGATAATGATGATGATGGTGATGACGATGAATATGATGGTGCTGATGATGATGATAGTGAGGATGATGATGATTTTTATTACACGGCAGACTGGCCAGCTCTGTTGCAGCTAGACTCCTCTTAATACTCGAAACCATTCTGCCGATATGAAAATCCAACGTTGTCAATCACTCCACTACCGAGGAACCGATGTACGTTAGTCAATACAGCTGCTGCTCTGTGTACTCCTCTGATGTCTCTAATGAGATATACAAAGAAAACAACCACTACTTCCTCAGGCATGTCGTAAGAGATCTACGTTAACCTGATACAAGCATAACTTTTCGAAGAGGCAAGGGTTTTTATCAGAAGCAGCTACAGGAACAAATGGGATGCAGAGTATCCAGGCCACAAAATAAATTATGCACATTACCAGCTCAGCAGAAGTGAACAAGCGGTAATCTTCAGACTCCGCTCGGGCCACAACAGACTGGGATATGATCTATTCAACGAGCTAAAGATAGGAGCTACCGATAAGTGTAACTGTGATACTGATAAAATGACTGCTGAACATCGGCTTCAAAGATGCCCAACATATGAAGAAAAGAGAAAGTACAGGGTATCCATAAAAGATTGTACCCTTTTCAAAAAATGTATTCTCGGCCCCATGACGTGGTACGAGGATGCTTTCTATCACAAACGTAAGATAATCTCTGCACGTTTTTAAGCATACCTTAAAAAGACTCAAAAAAGTGCGCATGCGCGCAGCGGGTATTTCAAGTGAAACTTTCGCAGTTGAGTTGCAACCGGTAATTGTTACATGTCTCTCAACACACTGGTCAAGTAGGTGGAAAAAGAAGAAATAGGTACATTCTTTTTGAGTCTTTGTAAGGTATGCTTAAAACTTGCAGAGATTATCTTACTTTTGTGATAGAAAGCATCCTCGTACCACATCATGGGGCCGAGAATACATTTTTTGAAAAGGGTACAATCTTTTATGGACACCCTGTATATTTGGCCGTCACCTGTACCTTTCCTGGAAAAAAACTCTATACGGAGATGCAAATAGCCCGAAGATGATCACTGCTTTCTTTGAAAATATTTAAGCAGACGTCTGAGAGTGGACGAAGAAGAAGAAGAAGAAGAAGAAGAAGAAGACGAAGAAGAAGAAGAAACAGGCGGCAAAGATGAGGATGTATGTGCGGCTGGCAACCTTATCATGTAAAACACATTACTACAGAAACCACTGCTGCAGAAGCACATCAGTGCTGAGGTGCAGGCTTCCTGCATGGACAATACGACTGTGATGATCCAATGTTCCGTAAAGAGCGAGAAGTGCAGGAAGAAAAAGAAACAATGCTACTGCCCAAAAACAGAGAATGGAATAGGTTGTCGATAACCTTTGATTTGGAAGTGCCCCCCTCCCCTCCCCCCGGGGGATGGGGGAGAAGGGGGAGGCGAGAAACGGATTTTACAAGAAAATTCTTCTTCTACTTCATTTCCTCTTTGGCTCCTTATGGAGAATGGAACTACCACTGTATCTAGTCCTTTTATTCAGGAAATGACGTCAGCTGAAATAATTCGGTTGATGTCCAGACGTGAGCAATACTCGACCATACTTGGATGTTCTTGGTTTGGTTTGGTTTTAAGGACTATCTTCATTGCACACGGACAGCTCCATCAGATCTCCTCCCTTAGATCACACCAGGAGGATCTCAGCACAGTTCACGAACTCCGTAGCACCGGCGAGAATCCCAGTGTGTGTATATAGGAATCACACATTCTATAAATATTTTTGTAGTGGGTAGGTTTATAATTTTTTTAACTTTTGCCAGGACGGTGGCCGTATGGCCTACTCTTTACGATTTCCTGCTGCCGTGGGAATTTTAACGTGCATAACTTGTACACGGGACTTCGTATTATTTCCCCCCTGGGGCCACCTGGGTAGTGAGATCGGATGCCTAGCCTTCTCGGATGTCCTTGATAAGGCCCTAAGTACGTGAGATGGGTGTAGAGAAATAAGGTGAGATAGAAAAATAAGGTGGGATGAGAGAAACAAAGAGCAACGGAGTTATGGAGAAAATACAGTATATAATTGAGACTGTAAAGAGTTGTAAAAGTAATAGTAAAATGTCTGGGAGTTCAAGTGTAACTTGCGAGCAGAGAGAGAGAAAGAGAGAGAAAAAAGATAGATCGAGATTGAGAAAGACAGGCAGACAGACAGTGTGTACAGAAAAATGAAATGAAGGCTTATGACCATTGATTTGATTGGTTAAGCTCATACAGACGGGAGAGTGAACAAAAACGGGGAGGGCGGTGGCAGACAGCAGTAACAGCGTATATAAATCAAATGTACCGTCATTTGATAATTTATCGGTTCCTGAGTGCTCGCTTTTTTTTTCCTTTTTTTTTTTGTACTGATCACAGAAGTCAGCGAGTTAAAAGAGAGAGGCAGTGAGAAAATAAGAGAGAAAAGAAGAAGAAGAAGAAACAGTGATTAGACGGGTGATAACACACCCACACGAACGTAGAACTGGTTTTCACTCTCTCCAGTTATCTCCTAACGGAGTATAGAGCGCTGAGGGTAGCTATGTTGCAAATCTTGCACTGTGAGTGTCTTTCGTTTTGTTTTGACCTTGTCTGACTGTCTCTTTATTTCAGTCTTCAAATTCAAATTTAATTCGGCGTTGATGTTGTAACTGAGTTGGACTGGTCACAAAGTTAGTCCAGTAGCGGAGTTAGTCACGTCATGGAGTTGCTTTTGTCACGGAGCTGATCTGGTCAGGAGGTTGATCTAGTCATGGAGTAGCTCTGGTCACTGAGTTGGTCTGGTCATGGAGTTGATATGGTCATTGAGTGGGTCTGGTCACGGAGTTGGTCTGGTCATGGAGTAGGTCTAGTCATGGAGCAGGTCTCGTCATGGAGCTTATCTGGTCACGGAGTTAGTCTGTTCAAGGAGTTGGTCTGGTCATGGAGTTGATCTGGTCACCGAGTTTATCTGCTTACGAAGTGAGTCTGGTCACGAAGTTGGTCTGGTCACGGATTTGGTCTGGTCACGGATTTGGTCTAGTCACGGATTTGATCTGGCCATGGTGTTGAACTGATCAAAGGGTTGGTCTAGTCACTGAGTAGTTCTGGTCACGGAGTTGATCTTGTCACGAAGTTGTTCTGGTCACTGAACTGGGCTGGTTCCTTAGTTGATCTGGTCACGGAGTTGAAATGGTCATGGAGTTGTTCTGGTCACGGAGTTGTTCTATTCGCGGAGTTGTTCTGGTCAAGGTGCTGGGCTGGTCCTTGAGTTGGTCTAGTCACGGCGTTGACCTGGTCATAGAGTTGATCTGGTCACTCAGTTGGTCTGGCCACTGAATTTGCCTGATCGCTGAGTTGATCTGACCACGGAATTGATCTGGCCACGGAGTTAAATTGGTCTCGGATTTGAGACATGGAAACGCAAGCCATCGCTGTAGAAGCAGGTGCAAGAAGTCGAGTGGACGTTTCAGTATTTGTGATCGACTGAAGCAAATGAGCCTGACGGAACAGTAAAGAACATGAGTACTTAAAAGGTTTGATGAAAGCTGTGGGGAAGACGTCCATCTGGCTGTGGAACAACCGCAGTGGGCTGTGGAGTTAAGGACAATAATTTACATACAATAAAATTGTAATTGTAACTTTCACAACTACTGTGGCAGTGCCAGGCTTTCAACACTTGATACTTGAATTTCTTGAGGTTGATAAGATGTTAAATGAATGCGGTTGTTGAATGGCCTTGCTGGACACGGCAACACACTGGATCTTTACTACAGTTTACAAATTTAGGCCACTTCGTGAGACAAGCTACCGCTCGAGATGTTACATTCGAAGGGCAAGTTAGCAAGCACGTGATCTAGTGGGATACTTGCTCAACTTCAGGTTCTCGGACAAAGGCTGCTGGTCATTGATGGTAGTACTAATTTGACTCTTCACATCAAGACGGGTGAATATTCTGGTTTACGTAAAACACGACATCAACGTCTAAGTTGTTAGACATTGGCACAGGACTCGGTTCTTAAGACAACGATGATAAACGTTTATTTGGGTTGCTCGAACTGATCACAACAGTAATTGATACATGTGGCAGTCTGACACAATTGGCAAATCTTACAATTCTCTTCATTGTTACATGATAGCAGCCATTTCTTTGGTTACTTCTTGTGACCAGTGCACTCTCGACGGACTTCAGTTAAACTCTTTGACACGTCACTATGTCCTCTACTAAATCGATGTTCTGTCCTCTGTTAGCTAGGACGCTATCTTCAATACAAAGTTACAAATTTTCTACTTCGATTTTACTCACTTGTAGTTGAAATACTTTGAAAGTTCTCTGGCTTTCTACACGAACTGAGAATTGGCTTGCAGGGGTGACTTACTGCATTCTTCTCCAGGACTGCCTAGCAAAATCAATCCAATTCTATATCTCCTTTTGACCGTCTGGAGGTCGCTTTTCCTGATTGGCTAGTCTGATGTCCACTGTCCAATCCTTTCCTCCGTTTCATCTCTGTCAGTCCATTTGTAAGGAGGTAACTAAGCTGTCTAACGTTACGCATGGCAGTAGTGACGGCGTACACATCAGATACAGGACAGATGGGAAGCTGTTTAATTTGAGACGATTACAGTCCTTTACAAAGGTGAATGAAACAATGATCTCTGACCTTGTCTTTGCGGACGACTGTGCCCTCAACACCTGCACAGAACTAGACATGCAGAACAATATGAGGAGGCTTTCTGTAGCGTGTGATGACTTTGGTCTTACCATCAATACGAAGAAATCTGAAGTAATGTTGCAACCTGCTCCTGGGAAACCTTACTGTGAACCAAATATCACAGTAAAGAGCCAACGTCTCCAATTGGTGGACAGCTTCACTTATCTAGTCAGTACCCTTACCAAAGATGCGAATATCGACGCCGAGGTCAACAACAGAATTGCAAAGGCAAGTGCAGCTTTTGAAAGACTAAGAGTAAATGTCTGGGATCGACAAGGAATTAGTGCCGCCACCAAGATAAAAGTATATCATGCAATAGTGCTCACTACCCTCCTGTATGCCTGTGAAACATGGACAGTGTATAGCAGACACGCCAAGAAGCTTAATCATTTGCACATGAGCTGTCTTCGCAGGATACTCAGGATCAAGTGGCATGATAGAGTATCTAATTCTGAGGTCCTCAACAGAGCACATATCTCAAGCATCTACACATTGCTGCAGACGGCCCAAATTAGATGGGTCGGACATGTTGTTTGCATGCCCGAAAAACGCCTCCCAAAGCAGTTGATGTACAGCGAACTCTCTATGGGTAAGCGAACAGTAGGGGGACAAAAGAAACGCTTCAAAGACACACTGAAAGCATCGTTGAGCAGCTTCAAAATTGATGTCTCCTCCTGGGAGACTATCGGACATGATCGCTCTGCCTGGCGGACAAACGTTACTCATGGCGCTCGCATTGCAGAACAGAATTTAGCTGATAAGGCAGAAGGCAAGCGTGCTGCAAGAAAAGTCAGAATGCGCAGCAACACTACTATCGACTCTAACCATGTGTGCCCCGTATGTGGCATGGCCTGTAGGGCCAAAATAGGACTAATTAGCCATATGAGATCATGGCACAGAGGTCTCACAACTCAAGTCTGAAGCTGTCGCCATCTTCGCTTGCGATGGGCAACTATTATTATTATTAAGGAGGTAACAAAAGCCCGCGGCTACTATTGTGCTTGTTCTATTTTTAACTTAACCTTACAACTACCGTCCACTGCTCAAGCCTTTCGCGAACGTTCCTATCTTACTGTTCCTTCCCTATCAACTCTCCCTTAAAATCCATTCCCTACTACACTACTTCAAGTTGGCAGAATGGAATGTGAAATGACTTTATTAGGCAGAAACATCAATTATATGAAATAACCCATGTAGTTACATAATTTACTTACATATAGGGGATTGCCGAAACAACTTCTCAGTGTGGAACTTTGATGGACAAATCTGATGATCACAAACACTTAACTCCTAGTATGTACATGTCTATAGACTTTTTAGCACTATTCATTTCGCATTACGTTAAATGTTTTTTCCGTTACGGAAGTATGCTTAAAAAGACACAAGTGAATTTTTTGAGCCCGATTTCATGTCAATTGAAATCAGAGGGATAGTCCTTCCAATCTAGTTTTCGGCCATTGTTGAGGCAAATTAAGTTTTAAATAAGCTTCAGTTTTGAAAAACTATGCGCCGTCACCGGGAATAACCGTTACAGTCAAAGTTAGGCGGTAATATGCTTAAGGCTATAGGAACATTAGGAGCACTGGTTATTTTCAATAATATAACGAAGAACTTACAATTGGCGGTGTATTTTCTGGGTTGCTACTAATTTGGATACTTCTTTCAGTTGTCATCAAATAGCTCAATGGCATCAATGTCTTCCTATTTTTCTTGATGTGTTATAAATGCTTTCTAGGTTTCTAACATTTGTTAAGAGCTCATTTGTCGTCTCAGATTTCAATTTAGGGATGTCACAGAAAAAGGAAAAAAAAAGAGTCGTGAACTGTGGATGTTCCGATTGCTCACTACGAACCTTTCCTTCAAATAGAATTAGTTGCAAGACATCATAAATAAAAAGAAAAATTCAATTTTGAATTTAGTTTTGGGATCTAAAAATAGGTTCATCTCTTGCTTTCATAGTTTTTTTCTTTTTTTGTGTTTTCTTTTTCAAGCCTGCCGACAGCACTCTAGTAAGCATTCAATCGTTGGCCAATAATCAAATCAGGATTCAGCTTTCAACTTTCTCAGCTAATGTTGTAGCATCAACAAGAAAAATTTTGAAATGATTCATCATTTGTTCTGAGATTCTTAAGGCTTTGGAGAACATTTCTCAAAGTTGTTTATGGCACTAGTTCAAAATGCTTTGCCGAACATTTACTAGCAAACATTAATTTCGTTTAAAAAACATAGTGCCATATAACAGAGAAAACGCATATGGCCATCACCATTATTTTCCTGGAGAAAATCTACGGAGATATCAAGGGCCTTTCAGCTTCATGTCTCGCCATTTTGTCTGACTGACACGTCATCAGCAATTTCTATCAATGCATCATAAAATTCCTCAATATAATATCTTAAAGGACGAATGGATTCGATTCATTCCCAGTGAGGGATGTACTTAGTGGCTTGGGCGTTAGACTTGTAATTGTTTATCTTAAGGATTGACCCAACGCAGTCTTTGACGCTGAGAAAAACAACATACAATTTCTGAACCGTTCAAAAAAAATAAAACCCCTTCTCTAGATGACATTGCGGCATCATTGACCACCAAGGTTGAAGAGAATGAGAACAGCAAGGGAATATACATAGCTCGGGTTCAAGTCCCTAATACGTGTTGAACTCCTGAAATGTTTTCCTTTCATAATTTGATCCATTGTCATACCCCTGGCTACGCATGTGACTCGATTGGAATATCCATGTCTGACAATTTTCTTAGAATGCATTCGGTTTAACGCTGAGCCCTGGAAGTGGCTTCTACAGCAATGAAACCAAGAAAATGCTCATGAATGTTGATATCATCTGGATTCGTAAAAAAATCTTACAATTAGTGTTTAATTGTTCAATTACTTACATCGGAGTACCAGGTCTGCAATATGCTATAATATTTTAGCTTTCTCCACCATAGAAATTATTTTCCTTTTTTATGGTTTCCAGAGAGAAGAGCAATTAAAATTCATTTTGAATGTTTTTCCCTGCAAGGTAATGTTGAGGTCAATCCACGAGCTACTCTCATTAAATGTTCACACATAACACTACAAATCTGGCAATCAAGTTTCAAAGAAGCTTTAAAAAAATTTCAATATAATTTATCTGAGGTTCCAACGAAAATGGCAGGGTCGAAATGATGCCCTTGATTAAAAAATTTCCATGGTTACATTTATTCAGCAATATCATTGTTTTTAGCAATTAGGCGTTCTATTATGCTGGAACTTCTGAATTTAATAACTTTTTTTTTGAATCAATTGGCTGTACTGATTTAAGCCTTGGACATAATTGCAATCCACTTTGTATGGGACTATTAGTATTTTTTCGTGTTCATTAATTACACATACAAATGGACCCCAATCATTATAGCCATCAGTAGTGAGTGACATTTTACCAGGAAAACAACACAGCAGTAAACAAAATACAGAATCATTTTTCTTTTGATGAATACAAACCATGATCGATTAATCAAAGGTGCTTAGCTCCCTAAGTGCGTAAAAATTTAGTGGAAATTTCCGACCATCAGAGCTGCGCGTAAAAACAACTTATTTTTTGGTCTCTCTGTAGGCCATTTTTTACGATTTTCCCAGTCCTTTCGGAATCGCTTTAAAGAAGGACTCCATCTAGCCGATTACAGTGTACCTCTATGTTCACCACTTAAAATCTGGAATTGGAAAAACAGTCAAATCACATTTTTTCGACGGATTGTTTAAATATTCACGTTTACTGGGGTCCGAGTTAGAAGGACTTGCCATAAAATCATTTGTTCGGTACATTTGCTTATTTTCTTGTCCTACATCAGCTTTTCAGTTTTTTTTTTATCTAATTATGTAAAATTACCCGCTATGTTTTTTGGAATATCGCGTTTCTTTTTAATCCAGTTCCGTTTCCTATCATCACATTTCTCTTTTATCGGACATCTTCTGTGAATCTTTAAAACTCTCTAACACGTAAATAAAATGTATTATTTAGTAATTGAGAGCTTGTACTTTTGTCGTTTCCACTTCTTCCTTGATCATCAAAAACAACTGAAAATCATTCGAGCCGCTTTTTAGACTCTTCACAGAGAATGTGGCGGACATCAGTTTACCACTGTATATATCCTCTTGGAACAACTGTGGTTTTCGACCAAGCGAATAAATTGTACTGACCGCTAAAGAAATACCTTTTACTGCCTTTGTAGGAGAAGATTATCACATCGTATGGCGAACTATTTGAAGACTTGAAAAAAGCTAAATAACAGATCGCAGATACAAATATTTTCGTAGAGAAAACAGACAAAATGTGAAGGAATAGAAAAAGTGAAGGAATTTTAAATAATTAGATGAAACCTTCGAACACTTCCGCGACACCATCCACAGAGGGTTTATTTCAGGGGCCGTTTTATTCAGTCAAAATTTCGATGACACTCTTACAAATGCCTGCGCCCGAGCTTAAACACCTGATCGCTAGCGCAGTGTGTGTAAACCTTACTTAAGCTCTCACTATTTTGGCGGACTGTTTTTTTTCCGCACTGACGAAATGCAGGCGTTGTTTGCCTAGTGGAGCCGCAATCAAGTCGTTGGTTTTTTTTTACGGCTTTAATTGTTGGTTCCATGAAAGAGATTGTCTGTTATATCAGGGATATCTCTTTTTTGCTCAGTTTATTTCAAATTACCTTCCAGTAATGCGCCGAACAACCTATTGAGTTAGTTACGATTTGAGTATGGAGTTTTTTCATATCCATCAACCCTCACCACTTGCCAAGAGCAATTGGGTTTTGGCCATAATTTGTTTGCAATAATACTACCAACCAAACGTAAATGTACAATTTAATGTCAAAAACACCAAGATATATCCCTTCCATGCAAGACTCCTAATGTTAAAAGGAAGGGGGAAAACTTCCTTTGACACAAATATAACTTATGAGGAGGCCAAGAGTTCTATCAAGCGCAGATACAGGCCACAAGAAGCACATCAGTTAATAATGTTTGATTTTTGACTGTAGCCAGATAAAATGACTGCCGAATATTGGTTTAAAAATGTTCATGTTGGCAATTTATGGTTAACCATTCCCTAGAAAAATCTAGTTTTCTTTGAACTGTTGCATCGAGGGCGAACTCAGAAGGAAGATGCATGCATAAGTTCATATACGCTGTCTGCCAGCTCAGTGAGAGCCCTTGGAGTAACAAGCCTTTTTTATATTTAAAAAAATTCAACAAAACGAAAATGTTTACGCCGGAATCATTCTCTTGGTTGTTTTCAAATAAAATTTTGAAGTCGATTCTGATGAATTATTACAGAACTAGGGACGAAAACACGGACATTTTTTTCAGCAATGCTATTTCCTTGAGCGGTTCGTAAATATTCTGTTAGCGCTGGGAACTTTTTAGGTGCAGGGATGTATCATGTTTCTTTGTAATCTGTTGAAGTCTGCAGTTAGGTGACCAGAACATAATCCTCGACATAATACGTCTGATATTTAACAACCTAACGTATAATTATTATTGTTATCATCATTATCAGCAGTAGCATCAACCTAAAGCTCTCTAAGGAACATTCTTCTTTCTCTTATTTGGTCCTTAACCGCTGACTGACAAAGCAATCAGTGACCATTACGCCCGGTGGCTTCTTGTAGGACAACAAGAAACTTTCTCCACTTTGGTCCTTAACGGCTGACTGACAAAGCAATCAGTGACCATTACGCCCACTGGCTTCTACCACCAAACGTAGTACAACAATGTAAACTATATCTTCCACTTTGTCCTTAACCAATATACTGACAAAGCAATCAGTAATAATGTTTGTTTTTCCATTAATAATGCCCGGTGGCTTCTTGTAGGACAACAAGAAACTTTCTCCACTTTGGTCCTTAACGGCTGACTGACAAAGCAATCAGTGACCATTACGCCTGATGGCTTCTTGTAGGGCAACAACAAACTGTCTCCACTTTGGTCCTTAACCGCTGACTGACAAAGCAATCAGTGACCATTACGTATTAATTATTATTGGCTTCTTGTAGGGCAACAACAAACTGTCTCCACTTTGGTCCTTAACCGCTGACTGACAAAGCAATCAGTGACCATTACGCCCGGTGGCTTCTTGTAGGACAACAACAAACTTTCTCCACTTTGGTCCTTAACGGCTGACTGACAAAGCAATCAGTGACCATTACGCCTGATGGCTTCTTGTAGGGCAACAACAAACTGTCTCCACTTTGGTCCTTAACCGCTGACTGACAAAGCAATCAGTGACCATTACGCCTGATGGCTTCTTGTAGGGCAACAACAAACTGTCTCCACTTTGGTCCTTAACCGCTGACTGACAAAGCAATCAGTGACCATTACGCCTGGTGGCTTCTTGTAGGGCAACAACAAACTGTCTCCACTTTGGTCCTTAACCGCTGACTGACAAAGCAATCAGTGACCATTACGCCCGGTGGCTTCTTGTAGGGCAACAACAAACTGTCTCCACTTTGGTCCTTAACCGCTGACTGACAAAGCAATCAGTGACCATTACGCCTGGTGGCTTCTTTTAGGGCAACAAAAAACTGTCTCCACTTTGGTCGGCTGACAGCCATCCTGTGTGTGATGCCCCAGCTCTGGTTCATACTTAGCATCTCTGGCTCCACAGTTCTCCGCCAGGTGGCTTTGGCCGTCCTTGCTTTCGCTTTCCTTCAAGAGTCCAGAAAGGAAACCAAGGAACATAATCCTTCAATAAACTTACGGCGCGTCCTCCTGTCTCGTGCCATTAGCTCAAGGTCTTTCCAAGACTTCCTCATCCTTTTCATTTCTGCCTCTAGTTCTCGTCTCCGTGTGTTTGTCGGTCTCTCTCTGCCTTTCTTACTTCGCAGATTCCAGAACAAGGACTGCCGGCTTTGACATGCTGTCAACCGGTTTTTTCAAAGTGTGCCGTATCAGTCGCTAGCGTTTTCGTCTCAAAAACAGCAAAAACTTCAACAAAAAGACATAGCTACTTATCTAAATTTCTGAAAAATCCACAAATTATTATTACTATTATTATTATTATGATTATGATTATTGCAGCAGGGAACGACTAGTACAATGTGTACATACAAATATTGATATTGCAACCACTATCGCAAGACCTAGATAGTAAGATACATGAAACATAATTAATATATATGAATGGGGTGAATCAGACAAGATGTTAATAATACTCAGACTTCAGATAGAACCAATGAAAGTTTGTAATCAAAAGATTGAAGGGGGAAAAAAAAGAGAAGATATTGGATAATTCATTGTAGCTAGACTGCTTGTGTCAGGGTCAGCGAGCCAGGGCTGACCAAGACCCTAATCCACCTCCAAGTGGTGGTCCTGGAAACAGGCTGCATGCATCACTGCAATCTGGCTGAGTGAGTAGGGATCGAAGAGGGAAGGCTAACCTGGTTCCAAAAATGCCGTACTGAAGTCGGATGTGTCAGCCGAAAGGCGCAAATATCGCAGCTTCGCTGTAAACTGACACAACGCAACCAACGTCCTTTTCAGGATGAACAAAGAAGAAGAAGAAGAAGAAGAAGAAGAAGAAGAAGAAGAAGAAGAAGAAGAAGAAGAAGAAGAAGAAGATAGAACCGAACCCATCACATACATTGTTTGACCAACATAACTGACCACGAACGAACGTACCCAAAATGATGAGTTTCCCAGTACAGGCAGCCCTCGGTTTGCACCATAATTGCATTCAGGAAATTATTGGCACAATTGGAATAGGCCTAAATGGAACCCATTTAATGAGGAAAGTCTATGGGAATTAAATGAATTACGCTTTCCAACATCTCTGTTGCATCTCCATATGTAACATTGTTCAAGCTCGCCTATTGTGCAAGACGTGTGGATAGCTTTTATGAATTTTTCACTCTTGTTGACTAAGGTATTTCTGTTGATGCTACTCAATGCCTTAAATTGGGAAGAAAGCACTTTACGGTACTAATAGGTGCGTGTTTGTAAAAAATCTGGTGACTCTGAATAAAAAAAAAATTAAAATATAATAAAATCGGCGTTATTACGAATCGGTGCTGTTGGAACCGACGCAAACCAAGGGCTACCTATATTGTGACGTATAATGGAAAAAGAGCCTACAGTAATCTGACAGTCTTTGTAATCTCGTAGCGTTCTATGATTTGCTGGCAAAACCATGCATTTTCTGCCTGTGTTTACTTACACAAGCGTACTTTTTCGTCACGCCTCTTTTCTTTGAACATAAGCAAACGAAGTATTTAAAAAAGTTTCGTGACCTGCCCGTCATAACAGGGAGCGAATCAGGTTTGTTTAATCCGTCTTCTCAGGCGAGCTTATCTGTCAGTCATACGATACCTGACAGACCGCACGTGAAAAACACGTGAAACAGACATAACGGCCTTTTGAAGTCTCCGGAAAGGGGAGTTAACGCTTTGATGTCGAGTCCCGCGCAAAATCTTAGAGAACCGCGTTAGATGTAAGAATTCTTCTGATGTCGGTTAGCAACGCCCGACAGAGACCGGCCGTAAGCCTTTATCTTGTAACTCTGTTTCTGATTCTTCGTTACACATAGTAACGTGAAACGTAACATCATCGACAGATCAGAGAAATACAATGATATATAAACTGCGTTTTCTGAAACCTGCTATCAGTTGACACTCAGAATTTTTAGATAGTCTAAGCACTCAGTTCTAAAACCATTTTGCTAAATGTGTTATTAGCATTTGTGGGAATTTTTCATTCTGATTTTCTGGTAATAGAAATTAGTGCTTACGTGTTTAAACGTTTTAGCTTTTACCATTATAATTCACTTAAATTTTCTAGCTGTTAATACTAGTGAAATAAAATAACGCGTAGCTATTTCATACCAGGTGTTCAGTTATAATGTTAATTTTCACCACACGCTTTCTCACACAAGAAGAGACGGTTTTAGCTGACTGGTTTATATATTAGGCGCGACTGATAGTGACAGAAAAGAATTCATGTTTTATTTCATTGTGCGTATTTATTATAAGTGCCTATTATTTAATAACATACGACTAAACTATCAGACACCGACCAAATTAATAGCTACTTAACGACCGGCGATAGTTTGTGATAATTGAGACTGTATGCTGATCGTTAACCACGAGCAAGGGGGGGGGGAGTCACATAACTCAATCCAACCTACTCTCGCTAAGCGACGCGCGATAGGGTAGGCTAAAAACACCTGTGCCGTTTAACTTTAATCAGAACTGACGGAGTGGATAAGAGATCGTCTTCTCCCCGTCTGTGTGCATATATATATATATATATATATATATATATATATATATATATATATATATATATATATATATATATATATATGTATATATATATATATACATACATTGCTATATAAAATAGTAGCATTTTTCCATAAATATTTTTCTTATATTCCTAGCCTACCTGATCAAGAGCGTCCAGCGGTCTTTCTTTTTTACTGATTGGTTAATGTTGTCTTTTTCTTGGCTTGTGCGTCACCAATTTCATTTGTGAGCTAGTATTTGCCAACGATACAGGAGAAACATTTTAACTTATAAGTTTAACTTGACTTACCAAACCCAGATATTTTTCCAAAATTTTACCAGCCCACTGGAGTGTACAAAATAACATTAATGTTCCCGACTTCTGACAATCGTATTCAAGCATATTTATCCAGATTTTACGCTGTGCAAGAGTCGGAGCTCTAACATAGAAACATTTTGTCCGATAGGATTATCATCATCATCATTGGTAACATTTTTTTAGCAACCAGATGTTTCCCAATACTGGAAGTATTTTCCTCTTTTAACTGTGTACCCCGAGAGCTCGTTCCTGTATCAACTATTGGCGGTAACATTTTGTTCATCCATGAAAAACCCACACCAGATTCGGCGTTCACCTCACTAGTCTTTGTTTGTTAGAGGATGAACTGGGGCCAATTTGGGAAGTGAGCCATATAAAACATATATTCAGGGAAATTGTATTTCAAAGGGATATCACCAAGAGTAGGTAAGAGTGATTGAGTGGCCACCGTATGAAAGAGAGAGTGAATATTCTTCTTTGTTACAGGGAATTTACCAACATTGGATTTGCTTAAACTTCTTTACTTTACTGGGTAGCATATAGCAGGAACTTGTTTACTTTACCGTCTACTCTGTAACATAGTGCTAACCTTCGACCTTTGGGTTATTAACTTTTGGGTTCTTTTCTCAATAGGGGGAGGGCGCATTTATTCTGCTATTTCATATGTATGTAAATCTGACTTTATTTGATCTTTCTTTAGATATTGGTGTTGTCAAGTTTAATGATAACAAATAACAAAGAAACTTACTTTTGTGTGTTGGTCAGACCCATACCCAAGTAACCGTAGTTTTTCACGCTTGTGAGTCTTGTTGTCACATCGCTGTGAGTGTGTGTGTTTAGTTAAACTTATATTTATATGTATGAAGAGGGCAAGGTTGTCTTGTACTAAATTTTAGTCATATAGATAGGCTGAAATAGAGAAACTTACTCATTCCAGAGACACATTTTTCCCTTAAGCTACCACCCGTGAAATCTATTTCTCACACCTTTTTCTCACGTACTTATCACCATCCACTCTACTCAGACGGGCCAAAAATAACTCACAACCTATCTGTACGACATATATATGTATATATATATATATATATATATATATATATATATATATATATATATATATATATATATATATATATATATATATATATATATATAGATTACAGCAAGGTCATTCTGCAGCAGCGGCATGAAACATCTTAATAGATGTGACAAGATTACAGAGCAATTGCGAAGATAGAACGAGCATTGAAAGAAAATTGAAGAAATACAATACAACAGCACACCAATTCTTGTTGCGTTCGTCAGATCAGTTAGATCAGAAACATTTTTATAATAACCACACCAAGCCACCTTTGTCGACATGAGCAGAGAATAAACAATATGAAAGTGACCTCTTTTGTTGTCGTACACTATTTTCAGAAATACAAATGTTCAAGATAAAACTTCAACCATTCATCTTTAGAGATTTGATGTCTGATGGGAATATAGCACATATGATAAGGGACACATTTTCAAAAAGAACAGTGTGGTTGGGGGTTGGGGGGGGGGGCGGTTGGGGGGGGGAGGTGTGGAGGATGGAAGCAGAGAAAAATAACAAGAAATAAGTGACGAAACCAACATTAGGCACACTAAGGACATATTCTACATAAATTAACATATATTATTAACACTAACTTATATAGAAATAATGTATGAGAAACAACCTTAAGTGATGTGGCAATGCAGACAGAGAAGCGAAGTGATAAATCAGTCTAAAGAGAAAATCAAGTAAAGCTTGGCAGTCTAACGATAAATCTAAGTAATACAAGGCAGGCGGAAGATAAAACCAAGTAATTTAATGCAGTGTTCGGAACGCTTCAAGCAATAAATAGAAGACCACTAAAAAAAATATAAAAAAACAAGTATTGTATGGCTGTTCAAAGAGACAACCAAGTAATAAATTGCAGTGCACATAGAATCTCAAGTAATACAGGACAGTCCACAGAACATCTCAAGTAATACAAGACAGTACACAGAAAATCTCAAGTAATACAAGACAACACACAGAAAATCTCAAGTAATACAAGACAGTACACAGAAAATCTCAAGTAATACAAGACAAAGCATAGAAAATCTAAAGTAATACAAGACAGTAAACAGAAAAGCTCAAAACAAGACAGTGCACAGAAAATCTCAACTAAAGCAAGACAGTACACAGACAATCTTAAGTAATACAAGACAGTGCACAGACAATCTCAAGTAAAATATGACAGTGCACATCTCAAGTAATACAAGACAGTGCACAGAAAATCTCAAGTAATAAAAGACAGTGCGCAGAAAATCTCAAGTAAAACAAGACAGTGCACAGAAAATCTCGTTATACAAAAAAAAAAAAAAAAAGTAACTAATTTAGACGGAAAATTGTCGTTGGCGCGGTGTTAAGGGCCAACAACTCGAC
The DNA here is from genome assembly GCA_024509875.1 of Oreohelix idahoensis. NCBI lineage: Eukaryota > Metazoa > Mollusca > Gastropoda > Stylommatophora > Oreohelicidae > Oreohelix > Oreohelix idahoensis. Next base: position 299,253 of record JAMPIV010008963.1, on the reverse strand, counting down.
CTTCTAATGATGGCGTCTTTAGGGCTATCTTTATTTTGATGGTAATCAAAGTGGACTGGCAAAAACACGACTATCTAATGCAGAAATAAAAAGTATATCATATCAATAAAAATGTACAAATATTATAACCATTCCACACAAATTAAGCCACATTGTTAGAGATTCCCAAGAACAAAGGAGCCAACGTCAGGTAATTCTCATGGCACAACAAATACAAAAGTAATGGACATAAACATAAATTATCCATACAAAGAACTTCGCTTTATGAGAAAATACCAAGCAAACAGCCACTTATGCATTAGAGAACACAAATTAAAGAAATGAATCATTAACAAAACCATCATTGTCTTGGTCAATGAATGTCAAGTTTTCAAAATTCTAAGCAATGACATAGCCATTTGTAAAGAGACCCCCGGGGAGGTTTCACCTAAAAAATTTTTTTTTTTATTTTTGTCTTTACAAGCTCCATTTTTTTTGGGCATGTTTAGGACATCAAAGCATCTAATAAAAAATGCTCAATCATTGGAAAATAATTATATTGGGTCCTAATTTGCATATTGTTACTAAAAATAGAAACTTTTTTGTGTCAAGATGCACACTTTATTTGCAAAGATAGGACATTGGAATTTGGCTTGCACATAGATCACAGCATTCTCAAGACTCCCTTCTAGTTTCATTTTCATAAACTGTCCGAGTGATGTTTTATGAATTTTCAAAAATTAGACCCATTTTTCTTGATAAAAATACAGGGTAGAGATACTTTAAAAATTCACTGATCAAAAAGTTACAGGTTTATACTTTTAAAATTAGCAGGGGACAAGCACTATAGTATGAGATTACAGTATACAAAGTTTAAAGCCTTTAGCTTTACAACTTTTTTGAGTAATCCTGACATGATGTCATCAAAATTGCTGAAAAACAATATCGTAGAAATAAGCAAAATACAGAGAAAACATGCCTTAAAATAGTCATACTCACATTAGAATCCACCAATTGCATATCCATTCTCTTTGTTGGTATTCTTATAATCCAGGAAAGATTTTCTGTGCCTGTATTCTGCTTTTTTTCATATCATATAATCTTAGGGAAGCAGAGACCCATGCCGCGTCAAAACCAGAAAATCCTTTGAAGCAGTATTTCCCAAAAGATAGACCAAGATTTTCAAAAATTCCTCTTCTCCCAAGTTCTCCATCATTGAAAACTATCAAAGCATCATAAACTGAAAGTTCTAATCTGTCTCTTCCTACAAAATGCTGCATTGGGACATCTGTGTTGCAGATCAGATTGTGGAAAGACTCATTAGAGTTCTGTGTTCCTCCATGAAGACATTTTGACAACAAGAAAGTCTGAAGACAATTCATCAAAGACAGGCTGAATTTCTTTAATGACAAATTTAGGCAGCCTGTTTTTGTTAGCCTTGTTTATATCCTTTGGGCACCAATCTCCAGAACTCCAGCACCGTGCTTGAGAACCGCCACTATGCTTTTTCTCATATTGGAAATTGAACCAATATTTTCCTCTTATTGCGGCACAGTAATGACCTTTCAGTATTCTCATAATAGCACTCTTTGTTTAATCTTCCAAAATTTCCAATACCCTTTATACTTTTTCCCATCTTCTTCATTCTGCTTGCCTTTACATTCTGCAACTTTATCAAGGAGACGTCGTCCCATTCGTTTTCTGAACATGGCCCGCAGCATTCTAATTTTTCGATTTTGAAGTCCAGGATACATCTGTGGCTTTTGCCTCGGCAACAGTTTAAAACTTTTTGAATCCCCATCTCCAAGATATTTTACATACTTCAAACCATGTTTTTCCTCAGATCTTCTAAAAATATTAATCATTCCATTTGATTTCATCAGATTTTTTGGCATTGATTTGTGACCTTCATCCACACTGCAAATTCTTCATCTGTTTTGTATTTCTTTATAAACAAGTGAAAGTAAAATAAACAATGAACTTATGACAGGAAGGCCATAGTGAGTCCTCATTCACTGTGTAATAAAGACTCTGTAAACTGATTCTGCTCACTGCTCGTAGTGACAGGTGATGTTAAACACTTTGGACATCATCATCATCTCAACCCGTAACCCGTCATGGGTCGTAGGGGTGCCATGGTGGAAGCATCAGCAGACATGGAGTCATGACGAGTTACATGCCCAAACCAGGCAAGCTTTCGACGTTTCACTATTGACAAAAGTGGTTCTTGGTGGCCTGCATAGGTTTTTATCTTCTCTCTAACATAGACATTTGTTTTGCGCTCTTTATAGCAAATGCGCTAAATTCTTCTATAACATTTATGCTTGAAAGCCTGAATCCTTCGCTCCGTATCTGCAGTGAGTGTCCAGCCCTCACACCCATACAAGAGAATAGATAATACAAGTGATTTGTATAATTTGATCTTCACAGGAAAACTGATGTTACTTTTCCAGATCACATTCAGCCTTGTCATGGCAGCTGAGGCCATCTCAAGTCTTGATTTCTTTACTTGAATCTTTCCATCACTACATATAAATGACATGACAGGGAACTGTTTAACAAACTGCAAGACGCTTTTCATGCTGATAATTCTGTATCCTTACAATAGTTTCAGGATCAGTGTGTTTCACAGCTGTAAGAAGTAACACTATTTAATTTAGGCAGAATGATATTTCATTTGTCTGACATGTAGGCCTAGCCGTGATTTTATCGGTAGTGTTTCAGGAACCAGAATACCTGTTACCTCTAAATTTCCTCTTAATGGCCTATCCTTCCTTCTTTACACGCATGATGCTGTTGATTTATTAACACAATCCATTTTTATTAATAAGAAAATCACTATAAATCTAACCATAATCGCAAATTCCACCACTTCGAAATTGACAGGAAGCACGATTCAGTATAAACATACAAGCATGCCTAGTTTGATGTAAGCTTGATTCTGATTGGTTGAAGCTGGCGATCTTTGACCCTCATGAGAATGTTTCAGCCAATGAAATTTATATTTTATGTTTAAGGCTTATAACTGTTAAAAAATTTAATCTAATGCCTTGGCTGGACTAAATACCGAAAAAATTATTAAAATATGTTAATAAATAAAAAAGTTATAACAAAATAATTTTTTTGCATATATAATTAGCTGATTTGTGGCTGAACATACGTATTTGAAAAATTAATTTTAAATATTTTTAAGCTGAAAACTGCAATAAAAAACATAGCGTTAGGTAGAAAAATGGTGACACTAAACTGTAGCATCAATATTGCAAAAATGATAATTTTTAAACAAAATGCCAAAATATGGGTGAAACCTCCCCTTAAAGAAATGAATCATTAACAAAACCATCATTGTCTTGGTCAATGAATGTCAAGTTTTCAAAATTCTAAGCAATGACATAGCCATTTGTAAAGAGACCCCCGCTGAACAACGTCGTTTCTGCCTCAGCCCTTCCTGTGGTGTAGTCCTAACAACCAAAATTGCCGCTACATTGGTTAAAATTTCTCGTACGCCATAAATGATGTATCTCCATTCGACACAAAACGCCGAACTCCGCAATTTTGGTTGGACCCCCTGTTGATATCATCGTTGTGAAAAATGGAGTCTATCATGCTGCATATTATTTCTTTCGAGGAAGCGGCTTGAAGGAGCCAGTAGCAGAAACAGGTATGGAGGTGATGGTGGGTGTGGGCTGAGCGGAAGGTTGGAAACATTGTTGGAAGTTGTGGGGAACAAATTAGTTTTAATCACAATCATAGATAATTTTCTGGAGTCATTTCTCGTAATTTGTTCCTATTCTTGCTCAACGTGATGAATTAAATTATCTGTGAGGAAACTGACAAAAAAATAGAACTACGCAAAATTGAGCGCAGACATTTATAGATGGGATTCTGCCAATAGGTGGCACAAGTCCAGATGCTTTGTATTAGATAAGCTAAAATGCAGTGGCAATTTTAAATAAAACCGATTTGGTGGAGATCCCTAGGAGAAAGAGGAAAGAGAAAACGTAACTGTAATATTATTATAACAAAATTTAAATTTCTTAGATTCATTATCAAAAAGTGTTGTTTATTTTGTGTACCTCTTTTATATGTTAAGAGAGTTACAGAAAAGAAAGAGAGAGAGAGAGAGTTTCCCGGAAATATCTGATGGGACACACCGCTCCCTCAAGCATCTTGTAAGAGGTGACTAGTGTAAAACTAGGTCGCATTATCATCATGTAAACAAAGTGCTTCACATATCACCACTGCAAGAGAAGGTAAAATGCGCTTATCCTTAGAGTTATGTGAATGTGAGAGCAATCTATGTGAATGTGAGAGCAATCTATGTGAATGTGAGAGCAATCTATGTGAATGTGAGAGCAATCTATGTGAATGTGAGAGCAATTTATGTGAATAAAAGCATTTGTGTTGCCTTTTTTTTTTAGAATATTCCATATGATGCCAGACGTATGTGACGCCCTGTATAATGTGCAAAGTTTAGATTTCTTGATAGCGCTCCATGTGTACTCTTTAATACCCCCCCCGCCCCCCCCCCCCCCCCCCCACCCCAAAAAAAAAAAAAAAAAAACTCAGCTCCCCAGTTGTGACAAATAAACGACTTATGGCTGCGGAGTACATCAGCAATGACTACAACCCACAAAAGTCAGCTCCAAACCTCCTGAAAAAATTTTAGGAAAAGCTTGAAAATAGACAGGGTCCACAACGAGAGACGAAACGATTCATCTAAAACCCCAGCCCCGAAGAGAGCCAAGTGGAACAGGTCCCAACTAAGAGGTTCTGTTATGTCTGCAGAAAAAGATCGCCTACATCGGCAACGGACTTATGGATTGCTAAAGAGTCAGGTCAACAATGACTACAACCCACCCAGAGTTCACTGGGAGGACAACATTAGACAATCTTCGAAGGACCGAAGACTAGATTGGAACCAGGCCAAGAGGAAGACGGCCGAGAGGATAAGATAGTATGGCGCTCTCTCTGGCAAACCTCTACAACAACCCCTGATATAGACGAACCGATTTGAGGAAGTTAATAAGTAGAATATTGTTTTTAAAATATAGAATACATATTTTACACAAACACTGACATAGCCATTTTATTTTTCACAAATAATAAAGAGACGAAACGTCATTATGGCTAAAAAACCCAGCCCCTGCCAGAGCCAAGTGAAATCACTCTAGTCCCAAGCACTATGTATGTTCTGTTCGGTTATGTCTGCAGAATGTGAGAAGATCGGCTTTTTTAATATATTTTTTATATACGGGTTATATTTCCAATATTTGCCCCTCTCCTTTTTCATCACATTGATGTACCTCTCTCCCCGATTGGCTCTTTCTCATTTTTTACCCCCCCCCTGGGGAAAGTTAACTAAGTTTCCCTAGCCAGGTAACTATTGGAACTCATGAACAACATGCCGTTCCAGGACGACTTTTTGAGTTCACTGGGAAAACTAGATGTTGTCCTAGGCACGACAATGAAAGACAACATTAGACAATCTTAACGAAGGACCGAAGATGGGCACTGAAATTCTCCGCCACAAGGCAACGTCTCTAGTAAGATTGCCGACTAATTAGTGGAGGGGGTGATCAAGAGGAAGACGGTCGGCCGAGAAGGATTAAGAATAGTATGCGACCCTCTCTCTGGGCAAACCTCTACCACCCCGGGGGGGATATGAGACGAACGATTGAGTAATAGTAGTTTATTAGTAAGAATATTGTTTTCTTTAAATAATAAGTAAAATACATACATATTACAACACAATGAACATATGCCAATTTGGAATTTTTTCAGGCAACTCGTGAATAATAAAGAAATAGAAAACTAGACAACAGACTCTGGGAATCGAACCCAGGACCTTCCGTGCGGCACCCCCGCCTAGCTATGGAGGCGAATCACACTATCCTCCCTGCCAAGGTGCTTAGCCACTCACATCTGTTGTTTTTCTGTTGTCTAGTTTTCTACGTCTTTATTATTCACGAGTGCCTGAAAACATACCGTTATGTGTGTGTAATATTTATTTACTGTTTACAGGCCTCGGGTTTCCCTTCTTTATGTTTTTAGATATAGTTTTTATATACTGTGTTAAAGTGTTCCAATATTTTTCGTCTTTTCCCTTTTTCATCATCATTGATGTATCTCTCTCCCGATTTGGCTCTTTCATCATTTTTTACAGTAATCTTGTCTAATCCCGGTTTAAAGTGTAACTTTAATCACCTTTGCCATTTCCCCAACCTCACAATATCTTTTGGAACATGCCTGGCTCGTTAAACAAGCATTGCCTTGTGCGGTAGACAGCCACATTGGCGATAGAAAGAATTCGTTTGAGGGCTTAACCTTCTGTTTAAACGAAGCAAGTATCACCAATTTTTGGATACAATACTGCCCAGTCGCTTTTTTTTAACCATATGGTGGACGTTGAGAGCAGCATAGAAACGTAGATGTTGTCTACGTGGCACGACAATGAAAGACAATACAGGGAGCCGTCATACGGCAAAGATACAAAACACGGTGCGAACAGCAGGAGCCGCAAATGTAGATTATCTCTGTAACAAAGGAGTACATATACTCTCTTATCGAGCGACGAATCCCAGACCATGATTTTTTAAGTACCGAACACACAGCAAAGAGGCGAAGAGTTGGTTACGAGAGCCCACCCACTTTTGGTAATTGATGGGCACTGAAATTGCACGCGAGCATGCAGACGTCTCAAGGTAAGATGGACGACTAATTAGTGGATGAAAGGGGGTGAGTCATAAGACACAACCTGTTATGAGTAAAAATCATAACATGTCTGTCGATATCAAATACGGCTCGACTATTTACCTTAGTTGTTGATGACCGGTACCCTTAGTTACAGGAAGTACGTCTATTGCCTTTTGGGCCGAGTTGCAAAAGTCTACGGTCGCTGTTAGCAGAAGTGAGGGATCTTTCACGGTCCTTTTCTGTGTCTATTCAAGGCAGGCGGACGCATGTGTGTCGAGCTCCTAAATGTTTTACTGCAATACAGATTCCTAAAAGTGTTCGACCTCTAGATCACCCATACACCTCCGTGGGTTGATGCTAGACTATTTGTGAGAAAGGAATTCTAATATTGTGAACGTGAGTTTTGAAATATAATAAACTGTATGAAAATGTCGAGGACATTGTTCCAGTTGCAGACTGTACAGCGACACTAAGGACTGTCTAGTTGACGCCTTTATCTATGAAGAATATCAATATATATATATATATGGAGCTATGTTACGGTAAATAAATATACTTGAAGTTCGTCTATGCTGCCTTGGTGCTGATTTAAGGAGTTGGAAGTGTTATACTGTGTGCATGGTCTACATTACATACCCTTAACAGGACTTGGTCTGAGTCAACGAGGTACTCATCTAAATATATCATAAAGACCCGCAACACAACCCCAGAATAGTCACACATTGGCAAAAACTGAAATATAACGACACGTTCGCCAGAATTCAATACGGTTTTACCAACATCGCGAAGCATACGTGGAAGAGTTTTGCCCGAGCGTAGACTGTTCACAGCCTGTTCTACAATTTCATTTCTGTATGGATCTATAATTCATACTTGTGGAACTTACTTAGTCGTTCCTCTTCTACCGTGAGGTGTTGAGGTTTGTAAGAGAGAGCGCCATACTATTATATCGGCTGTCTTCCCCCTGGCTTGGTTCCATTCTAGTCCTCGGTCCTTCAAAGATTGTCTAATGTTGTCCTCCATGCGGACTTTGGGTCGTCCTGGAGGTCTGGATCCCTGGCTATTAGTACTTTCATGCTCATCTTCTCCCATTCTGCAGACGTGGCCAAACCATCTTAGTTGGGGCTTCTCTACTTGGGTCTGCAGGGGGTGGGATTTTAGGCCTTGACGTATCGTCTGGTTGCGGACCATGTGTCTTCTTGTTACTTCAACCACCTTCCTCAGATACCTCATTTCTGAGGTTTGGATCTGGCTTATCTGTGTATGTGTGTGCTGCTTTTCAATCATGCTGTTAATACTTTCATGCTCACTATATTTAACCAGAAGGATCAGTTGGGACGAAGCAATAGTGAGGAATAAGATAAAAAGGAATTTAACTATTGATATTAGACGTAAAACATATGAAGCCACTTTGTGTCCTTAGTCCTGCAGAAGTCTGAGTCTACACATTGCGTATTTGGCGTCTAATTTGACAGAAGCTAGCAAAGTCTACGTCCGGATAGCACAATTCACAAGATAGGACATCACACACTTCCTACATTACAAGGAAGATCTCCATGCCTGCGTTTGTGAACGTCGGAAGCGCTGCATGTTTTTCAAGTGCTCACAAGTTTATTTGCATATACATCCAGGTCATGTTCAACTCACTCAAAGGCGTATTTCCTGAATCAAGATTACATATTCACAAGTTGATTCGCCAAGACGGCAAGAACATGTGCTCACATGTTTACTCGCATACATATACAGTTCGAATAACCCGAAAGCTGATAGCCTGAACCAAGTTCAGTAGCGCCATGTGTCAGTGTATGAAGTGAATTCATCGTGGATTGCACGACGTATATTCATTCAAACAAATTTCGTTGTACGAAACACACTTGCTACCAGAAGATTATTTCGCGAAGAGGCCAGTCTAGTCAGTGCCTTTTCAAGATCATACCATAGACATTTTTCTAAGACAAATGTCTACGGTTTGTCGACGCTACAGAGATTTTCAATCTCAGAAGGACAGCGTACTTTCCAAGTTCTCTTTAATAAATGTGCAAATGTTTTCATCAAGAAGTCCTCATCTCGAAGATAATCCACACGGCGTAACATACATCTACATTGGACGGTCAGTGCATACCATCGTATAATCATTCAGCGGGTTACATTTGAAAGACTCATAGACAGTGTAGAGTAATATCAGTGTGGTAACACTTAATATATTACATATTATTTCACTATTTACAATTTCAAGGTTCACTCTCATATTTAATTAACTACATTTTTACATTTCATATGTGTGTGAATTGTCATTCGCTACCATTCTTTTAACATTCTACTAATCCTATCTGTGTATTTATTTAACTAATAAACGGTATATCCGCGTTAATCATTACCTAGTTATTTAATGTATCGTTCGTGATGTACGTATTAACATATAGGTAACATTCTTCATTTAGGAGGTTGGGGGCTTTTTCTTTATCGAGATCTGAGGGCAGAAGCTAAGGTCGTAGGGAAATATAAATCTTTCCATGATTTATTAGAAAACACTAAATAGTTGAAAGCATTCGCCTTCTCTTCTTTTCCTCATCTCGAACAGGTCGCTTTCTTTCTTAATCAGCCAAATTCTGGGGACTTTCTTGACAACATTCAATAGGCCATCCCCATCATACTGTAGCGGTGCGACTATTGGTGCCCTGTCCAGTTTATTGTATTCGACATATACTCAAAACAAAGCAGTAAAACATACGGCACAACAAATACTTTTGGCGCGATGTTAAAGAGGATCGCACTAAACAGGTGAAAAAGTACTCAATGAGTTTTTTTTGTTTGTTTTTTTTTTTTTTAATGATTTTTATGAGCTGGCACATTATAAGTGAACATGTTAAAAAGATCATCAGGGGAGAATCATTACTTTCCGAGGCAGAAAAGCGCAAGAAAGAATTGTTATCTACTAACATGCTCTGACTGTGCAACCCCGACGCTACCACTACTGTCGTAAATGAGTAAGCTATTAAGAACCACCTGTACAGAATTAAACTCCACGCTCTATGTCCAGCCAGTTGACCACATTGAAAACTCTACATGTTCAGTCGTAGACCATAAGGACTTTTATATTTGACAAGCGCCCTAATTGTCCTTATGTTTCTCAGGCACGTAAAGGAAGCGCAGAATGGTAATACTGTTACCTACTAAGCATGTCGTAAAGGCGACTAAATAGGGTTGGGTATGGGCTGGTTACCCTGTAGGGACTTTAAGGTAACAAAACTTCAATATTACACATGAACTGATAACAAGATCCAGACAAGTAGCGGTGAAACAAGAGATGAGAATAAGACACTGACGATGGATATGACACTCATTGAGGAAATCTGGTGATAAAATGACAAGGCAGTCTTTCTTCTGCAATCGCTAGGGGTTAAAAAAATAGGGACAGAGACCGAAAGACACATTAAGAAGAAGAAATGGAAGGACCTTGAGCGGATGGCATAGGACAGACTTGGAGTTGTTGAAGATCGGTGCTCCTGGAGAAGATGAAGGGGAAAGAATAATTAAATAAATGCATCGTAATATAACCCATGGACATTGTGCGTAGGGTGAACGAGTTAAACTGATTTTTTTTTTTAAATACTGCTGCTCGCAGCGGCTTGTTCAACATGGTGCATTCATCAGGTACGTGAGAGACAGGAAGAATAAGCTGACGTAACGTTCACAAGTCCTGTTTGATCGTACAATCAAGAAATGAAGCACGAATGTTCCCAGGAGTGTAAGGCTGTTACATATGTAGGCAGAAATGTGCAGGGTGAGGGACACAGTTTGAGAATGAGTGGGTGTTCATACATAGTTGTGTCATGTTAGCAAGTTTTGAGTTTATTTAAAAATGTTACCTGTTGTAAGCATAGGGTTTAGTACGTGCAATACCATTTTAGATGAGCAAGCGGTTATATAACGGAGGTTATATTATATATTTAAAAAATAATAATACAAAAACACAATTTATTGGGAAATTTATGGAGATCACAAGAATCAAATCCAAAACGAAAATAAGAGTCTTGGGTTCAAATGTCAGGGCATTCCCATTGTATGGCTCTCAAACTTGGAGACAAACAAACAGTGCAACCAATAAGTTACAGGGTGAGTGTTTGCGCGTAGAAGAAAGAGCAAAGTAATGTGGGAAAGTCATTAAGAATATACCAGACCCAAAAAACAAACAAACAAACAACAACAACAGTGACACAAGACATGAGGACAAGGCACTGGTGTTCATTATGACATCTATTGAGAAAACCAGTAGAGCATTACATGGCCGCCCTTCTTGCGCAATTCCCCAGAAAAGAGAAATAGAGAGTGAGAGAGAGAGAGACAGAAAAATACATGGAAACGGAAGTTGGAGACATACCTGTTCTCATGAAAAAAGTACTGTGATCGATAAACATAATGTTGATGATTCTGTGCTATTTTGTTTTACTTTATCATCGTGGACAGAAAGCTGGGGAAAAGCCGATTAAAAAAAACAAAAACAATTAGCAACCGCAAACCAACAAAGGTTACATAAACGGATTCCACTTAATCGATTCTATTCATCATCGTCATGGGAGCCGCGCTGGTGTAATGGTTACCACACTGCACTGGCGATCGGGTGATCCAGGTTCAAGCCCGGGCGAGGACATTTTAATACATGTCGTCGACCGCGACTTGGACTGGATTAATTCGAGCCCTGACGAAGACATTTGAAAAAGTGTCGTCGACCAGGGACTGGCGGATCTTGAGCCAACCGAGCTTAATGGGCACCCTCCGAAGACGGCGAGTATCTGTCTGAATGGCGAGTGGACACCTGTCAGTGTACAGGGAAAAAAAAAGGGATACTCACGTAAAAATCAGTCTCAGGTTAGATATACTAACCGGAGATTCTCGCCTCGAGTAATAGCGGGCGAACGTTAGTCCTTACGGAGCATAGAACCACAACCACAGCTGTCCCCCCTTTCAGTAAGCCTCTATCAATTCACATCCTACAGCGATATTTTCTGTAGAAATTTGTTTTACGCTCGTACATGTTGAGGTAAGCATTCCCATGCACACAGCCTTGAGTTATCCGCTCCTTCCGGTATTTTAGTTGGGACTGTTCTATTTGGGTCTGCAGCGGATGGGATTTTAGGCCTTGACGGATATCGTCTGGTTGCGGACCATGTCTCTTCTTGTTACTTCAACCACTTTCCTCAGATACCTCATTTCTGAGGTTTGGATCTGGCTTTTTGTGGGTTGTAGTCATTGCCCACGACTCGCATCCATATGTCAAGACTGGGACATAGGTGGAGCGGTATACAGCCATCTTCGTTTTCTTAACAACCTCTTTCTTGCTGAGGAATCCACGATTTATGGCCTGAAAAAGTCTCCCAGCCACTGCTTTTCGAGTGGCCAACTCTTCTTTGATGCCTCCCTTTCGGTCTATAATAGCTCCGAGATATTTAAAGTGGTCTACCTGCTCCAGGACCTGTTCTCCCAACTTAATCTGATGTTTTCTTTCTTCTCGTGATATCACCATGGATTTTGTTTTAGAGCTGCTTATGACCATCCCTCTCTTCTCCAGCTCTTCCTTCCAGACTTGCAGGTTGGATTGGAGATGTGCCTCTGATTTAGCAATCAGGGCAACATCATCAGCAAATGCCAGCTCTGAAATATAGACCTGTCTCATCTTCCAGTACCCACTGAATACTTTCTTGTTCTCTCCTTACATGCCTTGATGACATCGTCCATAAGGAGTATGAAGAGGTAAGGTGATAGGATATCACCTTGTCTTACACCAGTGGTGGTCCTGAACTCTTCTGACTTATGGTTTGCTGTCCTCACTAAATTTCTGCAAGACTTGTAGAAGCTCTGTATAGCATGAATCAGAGGTGCTGGAATATTCTTCCTTGCCAAACAGTCCCAAAGTTTGCTCCAGGGGACCCTGTCAAACGCCTTTTCCAGATCTATGAAACAAAGATGGATCTCACTCTTATACTCAAGGGCCTTTTCACTCAGCTGTCTGAGTGTGAAGATTAGGTCTTGAGTACTTCGGTTTGCTCGGAATCCGCACTGGACCTCATCCAATTGTGGCTCAGCTAGGCGTCGGAGTCTCTGCTCTAGGATTCTAGAGTAGATTTTACCAGGGACACTGAGAAGGGATATGCCTCTATGGTTTCCACATTGTCGATTGTCACCCTTTTTTGAAAATTGGTGTTATGATGGCAATCTCCCAATCCTTTGGTATGGTCTTGTTGCACCATGCTGCCTGTAGGACCTTTAGGAGTAATAGGTCGCCTGATGCTCCCATGTACTTAACCATTTCTGGTGTTATACCATCATGCCCTGCTGCTTTGCCCATCTTGATTTTCTCTAGTGCTGCCCTCAGTTCTTCCATCTTTATGTCATCTTCACCACCATTGGTTTTCGCTTCTGTGCTAGTGGTTATCATTTCTGATGCTTGACCTTGCTCACCATCAGGGAGTTCTGAGAAATATTCTTTCCATCTTTCCATTACTTCCTTCGGGGCAGTAAGCAATTTGCCTTGCTTGTCCTTTATAAATTTGAGAGGGCATTGTTTTTCCTTCCTCATGTTCTTTACGGTCTTATAGAACAATTTCTGGTTTTCTTGTGCATCTTTTTCTAGCTTTTCTCCAAATTCTTCCCAGGACTTCTGTTTTGCTGCTAGCACTTTGTTCTTTGCTTCTGTTCTGAGTGTCACATATTCTCTATATTTTTCCATTTGTCCTGTTGTGTTTTTAGCTCCTAAGTATTGTTTCCATGCCATTTTCTTCTCTCTTATTTTCTCTTTGACTTCCTCTGTCCACCAAGGTGTCCTCTTTCTCTGGTTCCCAAGTCGGACTTCACCGCATGCTTCTGCAGCAGCTGTCTTTATGATATCCTTGAATTTATTCCAGAGGGTTTCCAAGTCATCAGGTTGTTCTTCTGTGTTGCTCACCGCTGCAACAATAAGCCCCTGATATCTGGTCTTAATTTCTGGCTCTCTCAGCTTGTAGGTCCTAATGCTCATTTCTCCTGCTCGTTTACTTGGTTTCTTGCTTGATGTTGAGCAGTTCCTAGGCTGATGAGCAACTCTTTCAGTTGTTCGTTTGATTGTTAGCAGGTAGTGATCACTTCCAATCTCTGGCCCCTTCCAGACTCTTGCATCTCGGACATATTTGAATGAGCTTCTCCGAACAATGGCATAGTCGATCACTGACTTCTCATTCTTTGTTGGTTCACATCTAGTGTATGCATGTATGCGCTTATGGGGGAACTTTGTGTTTGTAATGATCAGATTCTGCTCACTGCAGAATCTAAGGAGTTGCTTTCCATTGTCATTGAGAGTATCTTCTCCATATCTTCCGATAACTCCACCCCATCTAGCATGGTCATTTCCAACTCTGGCATTAAAATCTCCGAGCATGATAACTTCCTCTAGGCAGTCATCCACTGTCCTTTGAAGCAGCTCGAAGAATTCCTCCTTGACCTCTGCTCTCTCATCCTCATTTGGCCCATACACTATGACCAGGTTGACTATGGTTTCTCCTTCTTTTAGTTTCACAACCATAATGCGCTCTGAGACAAAGTTCCACCCCTTGATACTATCTTTTTGATTTTGGGCCACAATGCAACCCACACCCCCCTTAGCTCTTTCGGATATGGGTACACCACTGTAGAGCAGCGTGTTGCCATTGAGATCCATGACTCCTTGTCCTTTTTTCTTTGTTTCCGTTATAGCCAGGATTTCTAGTTTTGCTTTCCTCATCTCTTCCACCAGCTCCTCTTCCTTCCCATTTATACTTCTTGTGTTCCATGTTCCATAAGTCGTAGTCCGTAGTCCGTTCCAGTTCGTCGCCTTTAGAATCAGTACGGTTTTCTCTCTTGTGTTACTCGTAATTGTGGTTTAAAGCAAACAGGTTATTGGCCTGTTGTGCCTTTGCATGGTGGAGGGGCTGCCTCCTTACGGCCTCCATGCAGGCCGCCCTTCTCCTTTTTCATCCGGGCTTGGGACCGGCATAGGCGGAGTTGGATTTGTGGAAGATACGTGGTGAAATTCTTTTTCTGCGTTCAGTTTGTAGTTATGCTAAATCTGCAAGCCTGTCGCTAGGACAAAGTCAACAGTGAATTCCAGGTCGGCGCGGCAGCCCTCATATCTTCTGCCTGAGCTCAACACCCTCTGGTCAGGTCAGGCGTTGTGGGTCATTATGGGTATGGCAGTTTAGGAGAATGTGTTCAGGGGTCTTGATCCTGGTTCCACGTGGGCATTCATTCGCATGAGATATCTAAGTTCCCCTTTAAGATTTCCTCATGGTTTAGTGTCAACCGCGAGGATCTCTCTTCAGTTCTTCCTACGGTCACAGACTTCTCCTTTCCGGTAAATACCGGTCAGCCATTTATCCAAGCTCATCGATTTCTACGAAATCACTTCAATAAAGCTACACCCATTTCCCCCATCTTAAAGTCACGGATGCTCCCGTGTGATTCTCGGAGATCTCTCAAGACAACAAAGAAAGAAATAGAACTACTGCACCCTCATGCACCCCATGGCCAGGCACACGAACCCATTTTGGCGTTATTATTTTAATGAAGTCCGCATGAATAAAACAAAAGTTAAATTATTTTTCCGGACACGGAAAAAATATAAATGTCCGTTTTTTATAAACAGTTATTTTGATAAGAGCATGAACAATGATATCTGATAAGAAGGCTTCATGGCCGGCGGCAAGTGATGAATACAAAACAGTTTTATTTTTTACACAACTTCTCCCCGTCTGCCATCCTCCAACAATATTACCAGTTTTTCAGAGAACATGTGTATTACCAGCTAGTGAATTATAATTCATGCTTGGCAATTCAAGTCAGATAGGCAAACAAATTTGTTGTTTATTCTTCTAGGGCTCTTGAGACCAGTTATTTTTACAGTTAGACAACTTGATCGAAAAAAGAATTGTTTGCTAATATTGTTGTTGTTTGTTAAGCTTTGGCTTCCGAGCTGGTTGCTCATTCGATGTCAGTGCCAAATTAAAGAATGTGCATGTGTTCTGTAGCTATTGGGTGAAGCTGTATAAAGTGGTTGTGATTGTAGTGGAGCCCAGTAGAAGGTTTCTTTTTTTTTTTTCCTGTGTCCTTGGAAAGTGAGCAGCGCATGTTAAACTGTCTCTTGGATAGGCTGAGGCGGATCTGCTATGAAGCTAATGAAGCTTGTGCTTCAGGGTTCCAACGTCCACTTTTCTCTATAATACGTTTCTTTCCCATCCCCAACACTTTAAAAAAAAATTAAAAAGGGCATCTCCAAGGGTTTAAGCTTCAGAGTCCCTAAAATGTTGCTCCGCCACTGTTGATGAGTACAGTTATGGCATTTAGGCTCACGTGAGGGGTTCTATTTGTTTATGTATTTGTTGAAGCTGTGACGGTATTGACTCCCCTGCTTTGCAGTAGTGGTCCAACAGTGGCCAAACCTCAAGAGTATCTAATATGTGCTTCAAAGGTATCTACCTTCGCACAAGATTACTCTTGGCAGAGATGTAGATAGAAGGGTGATGACGCTTCTATTACAAAGGGAGTCTTCACAACATATTCAGAATAAGCAAGAACAATACTGCTTTGGCTGAGTATGTTAACTCTGTAATTCTGCCGACGCTTTTGTAAAGGATTTAAGCACTTATTACTTTCAGCTCGTTTAAGCCCCCACCCCTGATTTACTCAGTGGAATTCTATTATTCTTGTATAGCTCTGTTTAGAGTGTGTGTAGTGTCGTACAGATAGGTTGTTAGTTATTTTTGGCCAGTCCGAGTAGAGTGGATGGTGATAGGTACCTGAGACAGGTGTGAGAAATATATTTCACGGGTGATAGCTTAAGAAAAAAAATATGTCTCGTTTAACTACACAGACACACAGCTATGTGACAACAAGACACACAAACGTGAAAAAAACTACGGTTACTTGGGTATGGGTCTGACCAACACACAAAGGTAAGTTTCTTTGTTGTTTATTATCATTAAACTTGACAACACCAATATCTAAAGAAAGATCAAATAAAGTCAGATTTACATACATATGAAATAGCAGAATAACTGCGCCCTCCCCCTATGGAGAACAGAACCCAAAAGTTAATAACCCAAAGGTCGAAGGTTAGCACTATGTTACAGAGTAGACAGTAAAGTAAACACGTTCCTACTATTTGCTACCCAGTAAAGTAAACACGTTTTAGCAAATCCAATGTTGGTAAATTCCCTGAAATCAAGAAAAATACTCACACACTCTTTCATACAGTGGCCACTCAATCACTCTTACCTACTCTTGGTGATATCCCTTGGAAATACAATTATTCTTGAGTATATATAATGTCAGGTTCACTTCCCAAATTGGCCCCAGTCCATCCTCTAACAAATAAAGACTAGTGAGGTGGACGCTAAATTTGGTGTTTTGTTTTTTCTGGATGAGCAAAATGTCATCGCCAATAGTTGATGTAGGAACGTGCTCTTGGGATTCACAGTTAAAAGAGGAAAATACTTCCAGTATGGGGAAACATCAGGTTGCAAAAAAATGTTACCAATGATGAAGATGATAATCCTAGCGGACAACTCTATGTTAGAGCTCCGATTCCGTACAGCGTAAAATCTGGATAAATCCGCTTGAATACAACTGTCAGAAGTCGGAATATTAATGTTATTTTGTACACCCCAGTGGGCTGGTAAAAAGTGGAAAAATATCTGGGTTTGGTAAGTCCAGTTAAACTTATAAGTTAAAATGTTTCTCGTGTATCTTTGGCTAATACTCGCTCACAAATGAAATTGGTGACGAACAAGCCAAGAAAAAGAGACAACATTAACCAATCAATAAAATTTAAAAAAAAGACCGCTGTACGCCCTTGTGATCAGGTCTGCGAAGAATACAAGAAACAATATATATATATATATATATATATATATATATATATATATATATATATATATATATATATATATATATATATATATATATATAAATTATGCTAATCCGATATCTACACACACAGACGGGGACAAGACGATCTCTCCTCCACTCCGTCAGTCCTGATTAAATTTAAAAGGCACACGGTGTTTTCCTTTACGCCTACACGGTCAGCCTTCGCTAGCGCTGAGTTTTAAGTCGGATAGAGTTATGCAACTCTCCCACCCCTTGCTCGCGCCGGCAGTCAGCGTACGATGTTAATTATTATTTAATTATCCATATGCGCACTTACACAAAGTATCGCCTGTCGTTACTAGCTATTAAATTGTCGGCGTCTGTTAGTCATCGTATGGTATTAAATAATAGGCACGTATACTAAATACGCACAATGAAATAAAGCGTGAATTCTTTTCTGTCACTATCAGTCGCGCCTAGCATATAAACCAGTCAGCTAAAACCGTCTCTTCTTGTGTGAGAAAGCGTGTGGTGAAAATTAACATTATAACTGAACATCTGGTATGAAATAGCTACGCGTTATTTTATTTCACTAGTTTTAACAGCTAGAAAATCTAAGTGAATTATAATGGTAAAAGCTAACACTTTTAATTCGTAAAAGCTAACACTTTTAAACACGTAAGCACTAATTTATATTACCAGAAAATCAGAATGAAAAATCCCCACGAATGCTAATAACACATTTTTCACAATAATGGTTCTAGAACTGCGTGCTTAGAGTATTCAAAAATTCTGAGTGACAAATGATAGCAGGTTTAAGAAAACACAGTTTATATATGATTATATTTCTCTGGTCTATAGATGTTGTTAATTTTCGCGCTACTGGGCGTAACGGAGAATCAGAAACAGAGTTACAAGATAAAGGCTTACGGCCAGTCTTTCGTCGGCGTTTTCGACCGTCATCAAAAGACTTATTACGTGTAACGGGGTTCTGCCCGCGACTCGACATCAAAGCGTACTCGGGGAGTTTTGGATTTCCCTTCGTAGACTTCAAAAGATTCTATGCTTTTCACGTGCGGTCTGTCAGATATCGTATGATTTACGGATAATCTCGCGTGAGAAGACGAGGTAAACAAACCTGATTCGCTACCTGTTATGACGGGCGGGTCACGAAAGTTTGTAAACACTTCCTTTGTTTATGTTCAAAGAAAAGAGGCGGGACGAAAAAGTAGCTTGTGTGAGTAAACACAGGCAGAAAATGCATGGTTTTTGCTAGCAAATCATAGAGCGCTACGAGATTACAAAGACTGTCAGATTACTGTAGGCTCTTTTTCCATTATACGTCACATGTAGTAATGTGACTGAGACAAACATACAGTAAATTTAAAATGATTAAATCGAAGTTAAATTTTTAACATTACAAATAACAAAATTTAATAATCACTTTAAGATTTAACAGTTGGAAATAATTTGAATAGTTTTGGATCAAGAACGGTTATTCTCACAGTCTTTAGGGAGTGTGAGATATTACAAGAAGTTCAAGTGGCAGCATATATTTGAACTTAGCTGCCTATGACGGTTCTGCTCCTTCTTATGGGTTGGTTCTTTTCCCTCTGCTCGCATTCGTATCTGATCAAGGTTGTCGGGGGTAGTTCGTTTCCCAGAAACGTCAAGGAGGGTCTACCACACGTTGGTCTTTCGTGTGCCCAATTCTTAACCCTTTGAAAATAAAGTTCGTACGTTCGTTTGTTCTATCTGTCTATCTGTCTGTCTGTCTGTCTATCTATCTATCTATCTATCTATCTATCTATCTATCTATCTATCTATCTATCTATCTATCTATCTATCTATCTATCTATCTATCTATCTTCTTTATTTTAAAACATACTTTAATTATGATTATTATTGCAAATGTTTGATGTTATATTACTTTTATAATGATAAATGCCTTAATAATGCTTAAAGTAAATGTGAGGATGGAAGGATACAGTATACATGATGAGAGAGAGAGGAAGGGCAGAATGTCAGACGGGCCTGCGTGCCCAATTCTTAACCCTTTGAAAATAAAGTTTGTTCGTTCGTTCGTTCTTAATGCTTAGGTCACGGTTCCTTCTTGTTCCAGAGATAGTACTTTCTGCTGGTACCACCATTAACTATGGTAAAAGAATAGAACGAAACGCTCTTCTGAGTATGGCGTTTTCCACCCCATAGTTATGGGTTCCTATCTTCCCATACCACCATCCCAATTACTCAGACTTTATCCTCGATGAGAATTAAATTTAATCCCTCGGGATAAAACTTTCTTTAAATAGAATAGCTTTCGTAGTTACTTTATATTTAAATAAAAAGGTTAATAATACAGATGGAGTCTCTTTACATATACATCTCCACTGATTGAAAAGTGTTCACAATATACATTGAATATGTTTTCATTTATGTTGTACACTGATTGACAAGTTTGAAACTTCCATTAATTTAAAATGAATATTTTCACATAGACATTTACACTGGTTTAAAGCGTGAAAACTTACATTAATTTTGAAGTGAATATGTTTTTAGGGACATTTACACTACTCCATAAGGAACCTGGAACTATTTTATGCTTTTAGTTCTCTTTACGAAACTATCAATAAAGCGATCACCAACCCGTGCAGTGGTGGTTCATGAATCATCATTCTATATGCTAAGGTTGCCAGCCTCAAATGACTTTGACATCCACAAGCGAGTGTCACATATTAAAATTCACATGGTGATATATATATATATATATATATATATATATATATATATATATATATATATATATATATATATATATATATATATATATATATATATATATATATATATATATATATATATATATATATAATATATATATATATATATATATGTTAGTTCACAATTTAGTAATAAAATATGAAATGTAAATCATAACTTTCGTCAATCTTGGCTACAGACTTGTTGCTAAGATGAATAAAAGAGACGAGTCTGTCTCTTACACGAGTCTGTGGTGTCTTTAATTTGACAATAGATTCTATCTCTGACTCCGTGTGTTTCTTCAGTTTCCTAGTCCCGGTGTTCTTTATTAAAATGTAGAGATTTCATGTGCTTTGTAAGTCTTATTTGGTTTTCCAATAACAGGTCCGGTTAAAAAAAGGAATAATGAATCTAATCTTCACTATGGCGAGGTCTGATGTTGTCTTGGCGAGCGTGAATTTCACAGTGAAATAAAACTGCAAAATGGTCAGACTATTTTCCTATCTTCCCACGCATTGTTGTTATGAATCTAATCAGAAAGATCAAATCATGCAGATAGGGTGTGATGATTTCAAAAATATTCCGACATCGGATAATTTTGAACGTAAGGCAGAGGTCAACTCTCCCATTTATGATAATATGATGACAGATGCCCTTGTGTACAAACTTACAGACAGATCTGGGAACTCACATGACAACATGTGTAATCTGTAATACTTATTACTTTATTAGAAAGTAATGTTGTCATAACATGTCGGCCCGGAAGCGATTATGTCACACTTGTCTGCCTACCTGATTCACACAGACAGTAATCTCGTTATCTGTCGTATGAGTATGCAAAAACTCCGTGTCTGCCCATCTGGGTTACCAAACGAGTCGTCTTATCAGCGGTTCAATCTAAACACGCCGGCGACTATCTTTTCTCAGTTACTCACCGCAAGCCAGGATGACCGGGTAACAAACAGGTGAAATCACAGAGAGGAGTGTCAAAAGATTTGATAAAATCAAATATCTGCTACTTAGCAGAAAAATAACGAAGAAAGAAAGAATGAAAAAAAGAAAAGTGCGATAATTGACAGCACATAATAAAAATAAGTACCACAAATGTACCGATACTGCCGGAGAGAAACAAAGATCGATAGGGGCCGCCCCGCTTTGTCACAGAGGCTAGTATGTTTTATTCTTAGCCGTATAATATAGATAATGCCAAATAAAACCGTATCTTTACCATGCGAGCTCGTACCTTGCCTCAGTTAACAAGGTCCACGCAGAACAGAGACCTCTCAGGCTGCTTGCGAAACGTCTCCTACTTGGAACATCAACATATTACAAATCAACAGGCATACAAAACGAGAAAGAAAACTGTTCAAAACATTAAATGATAACAAGATCCATATTGCAGTACTCCAAGAAATCATTCCACACAGAAAAACCATTAACATCCCTGGATACACCCAGTACCACTATGATTGCGAGAAATGTCAGGGATTCATGACACTCATATGAAATGACATTCAAGCAGAAGCGTGAATCACCTCTAGTGGTAGGGACATAGACATACATCAGGTCAACTGCTGGATCAGAGGAAACAAACCCATCATTTATAGTGTTTACTGCGGCCCAACATCTGCAGGAAACATCATTTTCCTCAAACCAAGTACCATTAATAGGCAGAATCAGGCAGCACAAATATTTCACAATGACGGTCTTTAGTTATGTTCATGTTATTGTTGTTGTTTTTTAACGAGGGCTGCTGAGCTTCTCACTCTTTTTGCAGCCAATACCAATTTGAAGACTCCTTGATATTATCTACACTATAGATTTTGGCTTTTCGTGTGACTTTTCTGACATTCTGAAACGTGTTGAGTTGAAGTCAAGAGCTCTACAGCTTGACTAGCATTTAAAGGATCATCACGTCGCAAGTGGATTCCATCAAAGGAATTATCCTTCCGGAGTATAATTTCAAAGAAATCAGGGTGGGGCTTCTGTGCTAGACTAAAGGGCAGAATCTTCGCTGAACATAACGGGGCTTAAATGATAACAACCTCTTGCATGATAATGGAGATAGATGCAGCTACTGCGGCCAAGGATTCTGTCTGAAACTTCATTAACAATGGCAGTTATTGCATCAGACTCATTATCCATGCTTCGGAAGGTCCAAAGTGGATGGCTCCGGCTTGAATCAAAAACCTCCATAGAAGCCTCGATTCTTCAGGAACTGGTGTTGATTTACTGTCCTGGTCATGCAGAGGTACGAGGCAATGAAAGAGCTGACATACTAGCTTCAAGACCACCCAAAGAAGGTGCGTTGGATATGGATAAGGGAGAGATACTGAGACAATGACACTGCAATGGGTAAATCATTAAAGCTAAGATTTCTGGAATGTGGCATCAAACGGAAGAACAGCAGGGATAGACGTATGAGAGGATGCAACAGCGAATATACAACAAGCGCACAACAGGAACAATTAGCATTCATACCCTTCGATATACTATGAGGGAGAATGAGCACCAGTGGGTTTGCCGGAGTGCAGTGACGTCGTTTCCATCAACAAAGGTAATAGAAGCCAAAGTAAAACCGGAGAAGGAAAATGCGAAATTAGAATCGGGACGAACTAAACAGAGACCAATCAGAAAAGGAACAATTACAAAGCAAGAGCAGTAAGTCACTGACATAGCACACAATTGCCCGAAGGTAAAAATTAAATGGAGTACTGGTGGCCATTCAATTCATCAAGGGTAAGTATAACCCATTAAAAAAATTCAGGAGATTCTCTACAGAAAAGCGAGTCCTCATGAGAGGTATTACACGAGCGGATAGCAGTGATTTGAATATCGGAAGTTACGTAATACATTAACAAAATATATTAGGTATTTTGCAAGTACTTCTCTTCTTTAATAATATTTCTCATAGAGGTAATAAAAGTCTGAAAACAGTACAAACAACTTTATAGACGATTATGCGATCCGCACTCAGGGAACAAACAATACACAAAGACAAGTCGGGAAAAACAAAAAGTATTCGCATCAAGCAGATTTGAATCCGCAGCTCCAGCCCGTAATACACGGCCAGGTGTTTCTCTCTGACTTTCTTCTGTCGGTAAGGTGATGTTTCCGAACAGAGTCGTTGGTTCATATTGAAGGAAAGCACTTGCATTTATGTTCTCCCTTCTGCATCTTCAGTTGTTATTTGTCATTCAATTGCTTGTAATTTTTCCTATTTAAACATTTCTTATTTTACAATTTTCTTAGTGTGCAGCCTGTAATTTGTTCTTATTTTCTTAATGCTAATAAGAAAAGCCATAGATGTACACTGTAGATAATGCTAAGGAAATCAACCTGGCATAGGCTGCAAAAGAGTGACAAGCTCAGAAGCCGTAATTCAACAACAACAACAGTAACAACAACTAAAACAGCAGCAGCACTAACAAGAATTTCTCTCTTTCTCTCTCTTTCCCTCTCTCTCTCTCTCTCTCTCTCTCTCTCTCTCTCTCTATATATATATATATATACTTACTTACTTACTTACTTAGTCGTTCCCCTTCTACCGTGAGGTGTAGAGGTTTGGAAGTGAGAGCGCCAGACTATCCTATCGGCTGTCTTCCTTCTGGCCTGGTTCCATTCTAGTCCTCGGTCCTTCAGAGATTGTCTAATGTTGTCCTCCATGCGGACTTTGGGTCGTCCTGGAGGTCTGGATCCCTGGCTCTTAGTTTCCCTTGCTTGTCGTGGTAGCCGATCTTCTCCCATTCTGCAGACGTGGCCAAACCATCTTAGTTGGACACTGTTCTACTTGGGTCTGCAGCGGGTGGGATTTTAGGTCTTGACGTATCGTCTGGTTGCAGACCATGTCTCTTCTTGTTACTTCAAACACCTTCCTCAGATACCTCATTTCTGAGGTTTGGATCTGGCTTATATGTATGTGCTGCTCTTCACTCATTCGTAG